>BSSO01000145.1:0-44574 GCA_030267885.1 Mesembryanthemum crystallinum | reverse complement strand
CGTCACATTCATTGTAGAACGGAGGGAGTATTTAATAACAACTAATTATATCACTATTTTTGTTTTTCACCATCCTATGGACCCCACATTTATCTCCAACCCCACACTTAAAATGTCAAGACTACCCTTACTTTATTCATAATCCTAGAATAAACTTAGACCTTTCAATTTCATTTATGCTTATATATTAGTACTCTCTCCGTCTCAAGAAATTCCTTACGTTTGACATTTTGAGGTCAAAGATAAAAAAATTTGACCATTAATTAGTGAAAATATATAAAAATTTACATAGTAAAAATACTTATATTAGCTTTATATTAACTACTATTTTCATAATATCATAATTTTATAATTTTTATTTATATAAAATTACAATTATTGATGGTCAAAGTGTTACATTGGAGACCGTGAAAAGTCCAATGTAAAGAACTTCTTAAGACGGAGGGAGTAATAATTTCATATCTAGTCTGGGTGGATTAGGGGGGACTGTGGGGACTGGCGGCGGCCATGGTCCCCCCATGATTTCAGTTTCCCATAAATAACTTTTGTTATATTATATTTATATGTACTCACTATAGCTAGGTTGGAAGGAAAGTGCATTAACACCATAGAGGTCCTATGTAAAGTTCCATTCAACCCAATAAATTTTTTATGGCTCCACCATTACATATCCATAAGTCTTAATATATTTTGTCATGTACTAGGTGAACTCGGTGAATGGAAACTACAAATTTGCAAGTGCAGAAGCAATCCGAGAATGGGTGAACAACATAGAGACGAACTACTATCACTTGCAGAGCTCAATCGTGGGGCCGCACCCGTGCCCAACGATGGTCCGAGAGTTCCAATCGGTGATCGGGAAGGAAGTGAGGAAACAAGCAATGCAGAAATGGGGTGGGAAACCAGATGTTCTGGTTGCATGTGTCGGTGATGGGTCAAATGCAATGGGTCTATTTCATGAATTCATAGAAGATAAAGAGGTGAGATTAGTAGGAGTTGAAGCAGCTGGTGCTGGGTTAGAGACTGGAAGGCATTCGGCTAAGTTAGCCAAAGGTTCAGTTGGTGTTTATCAGGGAACAATGAGCTATTTGTTGCAGGATGATGAAGGTAACATTGTTGATCCTTATTCCATTGCTGTTGGGTAAGTCTAAACTATAATCTTAAGATTTCAAAAAACACTAATCAATATAAAAAGCACTGAACTTGTGAATGACATAAATTCTGCATGCAGATTAGAGTCTCCTGCTGTTGGTCCTGAGCTAAGCTATCTTAAGGACAATCAGCGTGCAGAGTTCTACGCCGTCACAGATGAAGAGGCCTTACAAGGTAAGCAAACCCCTATTTGCCCCGCCAGGGAGACCCTTATTAGTTCCTATCAATGAACATAAATTATAAGTTAAGCAGGGAGAAGAAGTTCCTGCGATCTTTCTCTTGTGTGGCCGCCGCACAAAAAAAAAAAAAAAAAAAAAAAAAAAAAAAACAACTGTTTGTTTTTTTTTAAAAAAGTACCACTTTCTCTTACAAAAGTATCAGTCTTGTATAAATCCAAGTGCCACTACTTGTTCAAAGGCCGTCTCATATAAGTTTTAGCGAAAATTTCCCAACCTGAAAGTAAATTCAATCTCTTGTGGTGTTGCTTCTGTTGCAGCATACAAGAGGTTATGCAGTTTGGAAGGGATTTTTCCAGCTATTGAAGCCTCCCATGCACTTGGTTTCCTAGAGAAGTTGTGCCCTACTTTGCCTCATGGGACCAAGGTTGTGGTTAGCTGCTCTGGACAGGGGGACATGGAGGAAAACCACCGGCTTGTAGCTCAAACAGCTGCGGTACAGCTTTGATGGACAGAGCCAATTCATCACTACAAAAAAAAAAAAAAAAAAAACTAAGATGAAACTACAAAAGATATTGTACCTGTCATTACTCTGTTATATATGAAAAAGCTAGTCAGAAATAACAAAGCAGAGTGAAAGGCTTTGAACTGAAAAATCACCCCAAAGGGAAAGGCAAGGACACAGATAAACAAAACATAACTCTCTGAAAAATTAAGAAAATAAATGACTGTATTCAGAAAAAATGCAACATGTCAAGAAAAAAAGTCCATATTGAATCATTAGTGACTCTATGTCAAATTCCCATATCATCATTATCACAACCCCACAGATGGCTACATGAGCGTCCTGCACTCCCACCCCACCCCTGCAAATTATAGAGCAGTTATTCCTATCAGACAGTCATTTGGGGAATGCATGAGCGTCTATTCTTCACGACAAATAAGAAGAGCAGACGAATGTAGTGAGCCATTTAGATTTTGAATAAATCTTTAGCTTTATTTGAAATGAAGATCGAGTCTCACATTCTCAATCAACATAAACATATCCAAGTAAACCTAACATAAAAAGAATACTAATCATTTTGGTGCTTAGTTACAACCTAAACAACTGAACTGTCATTGCCACCATCACCAGGCACAGCCAAACCATGACTACAATTAGAGACTTCAAACATGTAAGTTTCAAAACCGTCATGCCTTTATACAACAGAAACATAACCATTATATTTTACTATAAATATTAATGGAACTGAAGTCACATGATTGAGAGAAGTTGTTGCATATTCAGTAACCAGTAAACCAAGTAGATCAGTGAGACATGATAAGGCACAGCAGACACTGTTTGATGAGAGTTCATTGTTCAGTACTCTCCACCTACATCTTGCCGTAGCTATCCATGAACCTACATAACTATGAATTTTGGCAATTATATGGTAACAAGTAAATGTTCAATTACCTCTGAAAAAATATATGCAAAAAACAGGTCAGGGAGATAATAGCTGTATTAAAACTTTCAGAAACACATTTCAACCAGGCTGCCCATAAGAATCAAATCAGTAAATGTAGATGTTCTCTGATAAATTAATTATTCAAGTATCGCGGGACATAACCCCTCACCTAAATCCTTTCTACTGATCAATTAAGTTCTCAATCCCACAAATGACACAACAATGCCTAAGGCTGTTGAAATACTAATTGAGTTCTTTGGAAACTAGGTTGCACTAAATTAGACACAAATGCAGTTCCACTCCACAGCAAGTCATATTCCAAAAGTCTCTTCAAGACTGTCAGCATTATTGAGACCACTAGAAAGGATGAGCATTTTTCTTACAAATGTATGCTTCACAGAGCCCAGGCAACTCGACCTTCAAGGGAAGCATCTTCCAACCAAGGTTGAGCCTTTGTCCTTCAAATGTATGCTTCACAGAGCTCAGGCAACTCAACCTTGTAGGGAAGCACAAAGTACTTCAGAATTCCTGGCTCAGATAGATTTATAGCTGATGAGACACTCGGAATATCTTTGGTTAGGTTCCTCCCTTTCAAGGTCCACAAGATGTTAATTTGTGGAACAACCCACGCCTCTGTGCTATAAATCAAAATGTAAGGGCAGGAAGCTATATATGTCAGATCACACCATAATCACCTTGACCCTTTGGGTCAAGACTAGTCCTGTTCGCACCGGGTTGGCCCACAAAGGGGTAAAGTGCTTCCAGCAAGCATTTTTTCCATTACTATCCCATATTTCATTCAGTATTTTAACTGTACTATAGTTAAGAAATGGCAGTGTATTAGGAACTACAAAGAGTAGGGCTGAAGTCCATTATGACTATTGGGTTAGTTTTTAGATCATTAAAAATCCAGAATGGCAAATTGCAAAATGTGCTTCAAGAGGGTACAGAAATTGGTCATTGCAAATACTAAAAATCATTATTATTGAATTACTAAACACATTAATCAACACTAATTAAATTAGAGAACATCTGCATACACATATAACTCATTAATAGCAGTATTCTCATAAGGTGTACATCCAGTAGTGTGAAAGAAAAGTCGAGAATATTAAGTATATATTATTTGTGGTAAGTCCTTGGCCAAAACTTGAAGGCACTTATTCCAGAGATGATCACTTCTGTTATGAACTTTGGAAGTCCTCTTATTCAAGTCCAACTCAGTAAAAACATCATTCACAAGCACATCGTTACATATCTTTCCCATCCTTATGAGCTGTTTGCAACACTTGCGTTCAACATGAACCGCGAAAAAGTCATTACTTAATATCTCAGTAGCGCAATCTAAAGTGATTTTCGACTCACAATTCAACAATGCCGCTTCAGGTGCAGGCTCTGGGCCGAGAGATGAGATGATGTCGGAGTCTGAGTCGTTAGGCGCCAAGTCATTGTCAGGGGCCAGGAGATTGTCGAAAGGATCACCTAAGGTCGAACCTGAAATGATCACCAAGGCGAAGCTAATGGCTACGAAAGATACCAACATTGATCTTGCCATCAGGCTTTCTAATGCTATATTTGTAGTTTCTTTGATTGTGATAAGAGTGGGAAATGTTACTGGTGACTTATTTATAGGGCCAATGACTTTTTGTCTTTGTGATTTAGCTATATGTAACGTTCCATTTTTGTGTTAAAATCCAAACAAGGGAGCATGGAAGTGACACTTCTTCAATATTCATTTTAACAACATTAATGTGGGACACTAGAAACGCAACTTCAACTCTATTTTTTTTTTTTTTAGTGTATGTCAACTCTATTCCCTTGTATTGACAATATAGCACCTCTTTGTATTTTTATTTTTTTTTAATATTTTGTAGTCCTTTTTTAAACCAAAAAAATAAATAAATAAAAAAAAATAAAAAAAAAATAAAAAATTGTATACATGAAAAGTTGTAGCCACTATGAATTTATTGAAGTACCACATTGAAATTAAATACTCGATTTTTAAAGGCTAAAAAATAAATAGAAAATACTTGAACTTAATGTGATTAACCTTCCATTTAAAAAAAAAAAAAAAAAAAAAAAAAAAAAAAAATTGTCAAAGTCAAAATTTAAAAGCCTATTCAGGGTGGTTGTCAGTTTTTAATTTTTCCAGACCATATGGGTACATCCAACATCGGTGGATTCTGCATATGTAACTAAAGCTACAAACTCTTATCCTTCCTTCAAGAGAAGGTCAAGACTACCATAACCTGCCATATCTGAGACACTATATTTATAATCAAGATATTTATATAAAATATAGTCAATCGACAACAGAAAATCTGAATGCAACTTGATCAAGCGTAACGAAGTCGAATATAAGTCAGCATGTTGGAAACACATTTACATATCTAAATTTAAATATCATATAGCAAATGAGCTCAAAATATACCAATGTTACCTGCTCTAGGAAATTGGAATCAGTAGCAACATATCTTCCCTGCTGTACATACAAGATACCTATGTTGGCGGAAGTGCTCAACTCAGTTTGACACTTCATCTTAAGTAACAGAAGAGATGCAGAGAATGATCAGCAAGAAAGGGAAAAACCTGAAGGGGGTTTGGGAGGTAAAAAGAGAAAACTCAAGTTAACGCTACAGGTGAAACAAAACATGTAGGCCATGTTTCCATTGGCGCGAATGTCCCTGTAAATAACGCAAAGAAACAGTTTAAGACAAATTAACTGGATTAAAGCTGGAATATAATCGTGAACAGAACATATGCAAGTAATGCTCTATATTAACTTGTCTAGACTGGTCATAAAAAAGAGCATTGTGAACAGAACATGCAAGTAATGCTCTATATTAACTTGTCTAGACTGGGCACATAAAAGAGCATTGTAAAATCTTTTTGACCCAGTATATATAATAAGATACTGAAAATCCCTTTTATCAGTATAAATAAACATTACTTATGAGATATCAAATTATCCAAGATAGCACTCCTAATTTCTATAGTGCTCCATGAAGAAAATAAAATACTAATAGTAGATGATTGCTCAACAAAGCTAAAATAGTTTCCAACTCAACCAGTCAGTTCTCAAAATGTTGTCCCAATTCTACACCCTACTTCACCTATAAATGCATCTTCACTGATCAATAGAGGCAAACAAGAAAAAAAACTAACCTAGACAAAAGGATTAATGCAATCTCATGCAATTACATTCTAAAGATCCATCAATAGTGAAGTTGATAAATGACCAGGACATTAGTCTCAGAAAAATAAACAGCTAACTACTAGATCAGTAGCATAAGCAAGATAAAAACCTGTCTATATACTGGAGATCTGGGAGCTTCTCGGAAGAAAACAAGGAACAGAAAGAAAACTACTAACATACCAAATGATTACATATACAATGGATCTAATCAGAAATCACAGAGTACACTAAAGTTAAAGACTTAAAACATGAAGTTACAAAATGCCCTTAAACTTAATAGCACCTATAATATCTTGAAATATTACCAGAGCTGCACAATAGAAACAATGTAGTCCCTATTAATTGCACTGAAGTCACATGATTGAGAAATGTTGTAAAATAACAATCAATAACCAATGTACCAAAAAGGTCAACGACACATGATAAAACAACGGGGGACACAAACGGGGTGGTCATTGCTCAGTACTCTGGGCTACACCTTGCGCCTTAGATAATACATGATCCACGAACTTATGAATATAACCACGAATTTTAGCAATTACAGACAAGATGTGTTAACAGGTAGATGTTTAAATATCTAGAGGGAAGAAAGGAATTGATGTTATCAGATATACTACTGATTCTGTTCACATAATAGTTTCAGAAATATGTTCAACAAGGCTGCAAACTTGAATAACAGCATATCTTAATGTCACAAGATAAAACTGTTATTCAAGTATCTAGGGGACACGACACCCATTTTCATTCTATAATCCTTACTACTGATCAATTCAGTTCTCAGTTCTCAGTTCTACAAATGATGCAATCATGCCACTTAGAGTTTTGTGAAAACAAGGTCGCTCTAATACCAAGTTCCATTGAACAAAAGCTTAATGCGTACAGAACAGAACAACTCATGCTGGAGGACTAAGTACTCAACTTATACAATAAAATAAATATAAAAAGAATTACCATGGGAAACAGGCACTGGAATACTACGTCAAAATGACAGATGACTGCCTAACTAATACCACCACCTGATTGGCTGTAGCAATAACCACCAGACACAAATCCAGCACTCCACTTGAAGGTAGAATCCAAAAGTCTCTTCAAGATTGCTAGCATTATCGAGATCACCAGAGAGTAGTAGAGTACTAACAAGTTCAGGAGAAACTTCTTAAGATACCACCAGAAAGCCTCAACATCTTCTGATTCACCCAATGGAGACTCAGGCATGAAAGACACCTTGGTATCTTTACATTCCCAAACAATAGACAATAGCCCTTGAGAAAAGCAGATGCTTTGCTTACATGAAATCATTATCTTAAGGAAGAGCAGTTCTCCTACAAATGTATTCTTCAAGGAGCTCAGACAACTCTGCCTCCTAGGGAAGTATCTTCCAACAAAGGATGAGCCTTTTTCCTAGTAATGTATGCTTCACAGAGCTCAGGCAACTCAACCTTGTAGGGAAGCACAAAATACTTCAGGAATCTAGGCTCGGATAAGCATATAACTGTTGGGATACTCGGAATATCTTTGATCAAGCTCCTCTCTTTCAAAATCCGTAAGAAGTTAAATCGTGGAACAACCCTCTCTTCTGTGCTATACATCAACATGTGAGGGTGGGAAGTTATATACGCTGGATCACACCCCAATTCACTCATGAAAAATTTCAACCGCTTGCGAATCAAAGTCTCCGACAACGACAAACACGTTGGTAGTTTCCTCACCATGGCCGAGATATCCGATTCTGTCCATCCAAAACTCTTATATAGCTGACACTTCACTTGTCTAGTTTTCTCACTCGTTGAAGCTACCATAAATATTCCACTGATGAACACGGGCGAGTTGCGAGGAATCCCAAGCTCCTCTTCAACCTGAATTATTATTTTCTCAACAACTTTGGGATCTCGTCCAAACAAATTAGCACTACTTACTAACACTTTGCGGATCCTTTCATTGGAAATGCCATAATTTCGCAATAACTCCATATTTGGCCGTAACACTTTATCAACATCAACATGTATCAACCAGTAAGACCTCGTTAAAACTCTCAACAAATCCGAAGTGCTGTCTAGAATCGATTTTAGGTAAGAAATCATGGGGACAATTTTGGTAGTTAGTCCCGCTCTTAATATTGAAGGGTTTAAAGTAATAAGACGAGTCAAATCAGAGCCTTGTATACCCATTTCTTGCAAAGTGTTTAATTTAGGTTTTAGGGTTCCACCAACATCGTACCATACCAAAATTGGAGTCGAAGATAGAATCTTTTTCAACTGGGTATTGCTAAAACCACGTTGTTTCAAGAAATCAACGACTAAATTAGGGTTTCTAAAGGATTTGAGCATTTGGGGACTGACCTTTTTCGATGTGGTAACTGCTTCCTCCTTTGAGAAACCCAGCGACTTAACCAAGCAATCGACCATGGGTGAGTAAACTGGGGATTCAATTGCTGAGGAAGTAGAGTATAGAAGGAGGCGATTGTAATGGAGAGAGAAAAGGTTTCGCAAATGGACGCCATTAGAGCACAGTTTGAGCATTGCTGCTGCGTTTGGAGGCTTTTCGTTGTTGTTAATGTTCTAATGGTGTTACTGTTGGATTATTGCACCAGTTCAGTTCACCCTCTCCCCTTGAAGAGAACTTTACATGGCCCCTAAGATTTAGGCCATATGTTTGGCATAATTAGGTATATGCGTTGCTTAACATCTTGTTTAGTAGATAGAGAGAAAAAGAAAAAGTTGTAAATTTCAAGCTATAACTTTACTCAAAATATAACTGTCAAATGAAAGTTGAAACCAATATCTTTAACAAATTAGCTGTAGTTGTCAAACGAAATCTAGTTGCTTCAAATCTTTTTTGGTAGATGAGAGAAAAAAGAAAAAGTTGCAAGTTTCAAACTGTAATTTTTGCTCAAAAGCTATCACAAGCTAGTTGTTGTTGCAGATAATACATCAAACCTTAGGTAAACGCATAAATATTAGTCAAAGATCGGGTAACCTAATTGTAATTAGGCTATACCTCAGATAACCGGACTGAAATTTTCCCTATCTAATAACATAAAGTTTGTTTTTCTCCCTAGATATTTAAACATTTACCTGATAACACATCTTGTCATTAACTGCTAAATTTCGTGGTTTTATTCGTATGTTTGTGGATCATGTATTATCTAAGGCAAGGTGTAGGTGGAGACTGGAGAGTACTGAGCAATGAACACCCCATTTGTGCCCCCCGGGTTTTATCATGTGTCATTGTCACATAAGTTTGTTATTTCATTGTTACTTTACAACATTTCCCAATTATGTGACTTCAATGCAATTAGTAGGACAATGTTATTTCTTCTGTGCAGCTTTGGTTATATTTCAAAATATTATAGGTGGTGTAAAGTACAAGGGTCTTCATATCTAGGGGAGAAAAACAAACTTATGTTATTAGGTATACTGATTCTATTAGAGTAATAGTTTTAGAAATATGTCCAGCCAGGCTGCAAACAAGAGTATTAGATCAGTAGTATATGTTAATGTTACAGAATAAAATTGTTATCCAAGTATCTAGGCTAGGGGACACGACAACTATTTCCATTCTAAAAATCTCTACTACTTATCAATTCATTATCAATCCTACATATGATGCAATCATGCCAGTGTAAGGCTGTGACTGAATATAAATCGAGTTCTTCGAAAAAAAGGTCGCTCTAAAACCAAGTTACATTGAATGAAAGTTTAGTGCTTACAGAACAGAACAGAACAACTCATGCTGGAGGACTATAAGTACTCAACTAATACAATGAATAAATATGAAAAAAATTACCAAGAAAAACTGCCATTGAGTGCTATGTCAAAATGACAGATGACTGCCAAATTAATACCACCACCTGATTGGCTGTAGCAATTACCACCAGACACAAATTTAGTTGCAGTCCACTTCAAGTCATATTCCCAAAGTCTCTTCAAGATTGCTAGGATTATTGAGATCGCCGGAAAGTACTAAGAAGTGCAGAGAAACTTCTTAAGACGCCACCAGAAAGCCTCAACATTTTCTTCTTAACCCAGTGGAGACTCAGGCATGAAAGAAACCTTGGTATCATTGAATTCCCAAACAATAGACAATAACCCTTGAGAAAAAGCAGATGCTTTGTTTACATGAAATCATCATCTAACAGGCATCTTCCAACTGAGGATGAGCAGTTTTCCTACAAATGTATTCTACATGGAGCTGTACCTTCTGGGGAGCATCTTCCAACCAAGGATGAGCTTTTTTCCTACATATGTATGCTTTGCAGAGCTCAGGCAACTCAACATTGTAAGGAAGCACAAAGTGCTTGAGAAATAGAGGCTCAGATAAGCATATAGCTGATGTGACACTCGGAATATCTTTGATCAAGCCTCTCTCTTTCAAAATCCGCAAGAAGTTAAATCGTGGAACAACCCTGGCCTCAATGCTATACGTCAAAATGTAAGGGTGGGAAGCTATATATGCTGGATCACACCCCAATTCACTCATGAAAAATTCCAACCGGTGGTGAATTTTAGTCTCTGATAACAGCAAACACCTTGGTAGTTTCCTCAACATGGTCGACAAATCCGATTCTGTCCATCCAAAACTCTTAAATAGCTGACACTTCACTTGTCTAGTTTTCTCACTCATTGAACCTAGCATATAAATTCCGTTGGTGAACATGGGCGAGTTGCGAGGAATTCCAAGCTCGTCTTCGACCTTAATCATTATTTTCTCAAGATTTTTGGGAACGTTTCGGAAAATCGAAGTGTCAAAGAGTAACAGTTTCCGGATCTTCTCATTAGACAGGCCATAATTTCGCAATAGCTCCATATTGGGCCGAAACACTTTATCAACATTAACATAAATCAACCAGTATGACCTCCCTAAAACTGTCAACAAATCTGAAGTGCTGTCTAGAATCGATTTCAGGTAAGTAATCATGGGGACAATTTGGGTACTCAAATCCCTTTTAATGATTAAAGGATTTGAAGTAACAACACGAGTCAAATCAGAACCTTTTATACCCAGTTGTTGCAAAGTGCTAAATTTGGGTTCTAGGGTTTTCTCAACATCCAACCATAGCATATCTGGATTTGAAGATACAATCTTTTTGATCTGGGTATTCTTAAATCCGCATTGTTTGAAGAAATCAACGACTAAATCATATTTTTTGGAAGATTTAAGCTTCGAGGGACTGACCTTTTTCGATGTGGTAACTGCTTCCTCCCTTGAGAAACCCAGTGATTTCACCAAGTAATCCATGATGGGTGTGTAATTAGGGGATTTGATTGCTGAAGAAGTAGAGTATAGAAGCAGCTGATTGAGTTTGAGATGGAGAGAGAAAGGGTTTTCCAAATGGACGCCATTAAAGCACAGCTTCAGCTTCAGCTTCAGCATTACAGAGCTGCTTGCTACTGATTTTGGAGGCCTTTCCTTGTTACTCTTGGTTTTAGTTTGAGGCTTTGAAGGTGTTTAGAATTACATTTTTGTTACTTCATTTTTGACTATTTTGGCTTGTTTTCAAATCCATCAGCTAAAAAAAAAAAAAAAAAAAAAAAAAATAGGTCATAACTCATAAGTGGATGGTTGGATTTCATGAGTCAACTTTTTGAAAATTCATTCGGAAAGAATAGCTTTTAAAATTGGCTCGTGGTGTGTACTTATTTTAGTTAGTTTATGTGACTATCACACCGCTAAATGATGGTCGTGGAAACATTATTAATTTGGTCGAAATTAAATTTTATTTGGTTGCAACCGAATTCATAAAAATCATACTGTAGTTATTAATTTGGTTGGGCCCAAAGTATTTTTGATTTCAAACAAAAACGATAACTAATACTCTCTCCGTCCACTTTAAATGTTGTAAAATCATTTTTGCACAAATTTTAAGAAACAAAAATAATGACTTATTTTTTCCAATTATGCCCTTTGAAAGAGAGGGCGGGTAGAGGGAGATGGGTAGAAAAAGAGAGATAGAGATAAAATTAAAAATTGAAGAGAGGTAGATAGTGGATATAGAGAGAAAGAAAAATAGATTAAAGAATCAGTTTTCTTTTTATAGTTGGTTGATTGATAAATTTTAAATTGTTTAAAGTAGACACTTGGCCTAGTGGTTAAGACTATTGATGAATTTTTAATTGTTTAAAGTAGACACTTGGCCTAGTGGTTAAGACTTAAAACTGAGACCCTGGATACATTAAGTCCCAGGTTCGATTCCCCCCTCCCCCTTTGTATGTAAAGGATTGTGGGTAAAATTTGGTTTGAAAACATTTGAAGTGCACTTATCACTAACCGGTGGCCATTGTAATATAAGTTGGTCAAAACATATTTTAACATATTTTACCAACTGGTCAAAACAGCCAATACAACCAATCAACATCTACCAGCTATCTGCCAACAACTAATGGTACCAACTATTTGCCTCACAAGGCCTAGGTCATGTTAAATTTGTTTTGTTTTTCTGTTAATATAAGTTGATCTATAAAATCACCGCAACGTCTATTTACAACATAATATCTCGATTCACTTAAATATCGGATGGCGTGGAAATGGATTAGTGATGGAGCCTAAAATTTAGCAATGGTGATGGTACACCAATATAATAAACAGACACCCAACCTAATCCATTATAAGTGAACACATATCAATTTAGATGAATGTATAATTGATATATGTTGAACATGAATGTTTATTGGATAGAAAATATAGTATTTATCCATTTATCCACCCATTTTTATTCGAAATACATTCAAATACATATATTTTTTTAAAATTTATTTTACTATTTATATAAATGCATTTTCTTCTGCACATATAACTATACTATAGCTATATATTCGTATCCTTCCTCACAAGTATCAAAACAAACATAATTCTGCCAATTCTGAAAAACACAGTATTCACTATTCACAGATAATGATCAAAAAGTAGTCGACTGATAGCATGAAATTTGATTGCAACTTCATAAAATGTAACAGTAGTAGCTCCATTGGCATTACTTCATAAGTAACAAAGTGCTTCCAAGACAGAAAAATAAGAACATCGATTACAAGTTCAAAGTCATCATGTTGGAATCACATTTGCTCATATCATACCCAATGGCACCTGCTTGCGGAATCAATTGCATCAAATCGTCCCTGCAGTACATACAAGATACCGTTGTTTGCAGAAGTGCTCAACTCAGTTTGATACTTCATCCTAAATAGTAGAAGAAAATATGCAAAGAATGATTAGAAAGAAGGGGGGAAATCTGAAGGGAGTGGGGGAATGAGAAACAATCTGCTATCTCCACCACATATCCATCAATGTTGAGAAAAGAAACGCCAAAGATGAAACTCGAGCCAAAGCATTTGGCTGCAACTGCAAGGGACTATAGATGGTATATCTCCAGCTGTATATACATGATTTTGGCATCAGGGCGCCATATCTTAAGCATTAAGGCAGAGAGGGGAGGGGGTTGTAAAGGAACTACCACTAATGAGAAACAAAAAAACTCAAATTAATGTTACAGGTGAAACAAGACTCTAGGCCGACAATTAACTCCTCATGTTGTTTCCAATGGCTACGTTCTCGAATGTCCCTGTACATAATGCAAAGAAACAATTTAAGACAAAGTACATGGAAAAAACTGGAATATAGTCTTGAATAGAACATATGCAAGTACAGCTATATAACAACCTGTCTGGACTCTGGAGTGGTCATATCATAATCATGTAAAAAAAAAAAAAAAAAAACAAAGGAAAAGAAAAGAAAAAAGGAAAAAAAAGCTCTCTCTAATGCAAACAAATAACATTACTTATGGGAAATGCTTCAAGATAGCACTTGACTAACTTCAATTCACGGTCCATATAGAGAGAAGCATCATTGCTCGACAAACCTAAAACAGTTTCCAACTCAACAAGTGAATCCTCAAGATTTTGTCCCAATTTCACACCCTACTTCACTTGTAAATGCATTCTCACTAATCACTAGGAAGATAAGAAAAAAACTAACCTAGACAAAAGACTCTAAGCAATCTTATGCAATTCCATCCTGAATACTTCAATAGTGATGTTGATAATGACCATGGCATTAATCTTAAAAAAAAGAAACAGCTACAGAGATCAGTGGCATAAGCAAGATACAAACCTGTACATTAAGATCCAAATGTCAAACGGGTGCAACACTAGTTTCAGACCTACATTTGGCATGCACTATAGGGCCTAACTGCGATCTGTCCATGCCTGCTACTGATCCATCAGCTACATTCAAGTACACAGCTCCTCTATACATCCATTCCTCAGTCTCATCACTATAAAAATCTTCAAAAGCTTCTCCACATAAAGCGCAAGCATTCTGATCCTCATCTGCTGGCACAGCCATCTCTTCATCATCCTTCTTCTCAACAGCATCCTCAGCAGGCAAAAACCCAGGTGCCGAATCAGTGCCCAATGCCTCTGCACCACTAAGCCACATACTGGCACTTACAAACCACTTTCGAGAAGGGTTGTGCTTACGATTCCTTGATATCCTATTTTTAGTCACATGCCAATCCATGTGCTTACTGTGCTCTTCTTGAGTCTTGAACCGAAGGCCACATGTGGTGCATTGTCTGGGTAAATCCTCATATAAAGCCCTTATGGATGACATATGACGCACTTTAAGAAGGTCCGGATTAAACTCCACTCCTAGAGACTCCTGATCAAAATTAAATCATAAATGAGAGATTATTGTACAACTGACAATAAAAGGTTCATTAAGAGACATTGTTGTTAATTATTGCTAAACACCAAGTTTTTTTTTTATATTAATACAATAGTAACAAAATGAGATCAATCTTTGCATAGCATTGCTTCCTAATCAGATACCTGTGCAGGGGTCTGCTTCGCCAATGATAATACACCCTGAGCAACAAGAGAATTGATTAAGCCCGAAACTGCAGGTAGTTGGTTAGCAAGGGGACCAGAACTCTGGGGCAGAGGTAGCATTTGTGAGGGGGGGCGAGGGCCTGGAAGGAAAGTAGTCAAAGGTGCTTGAAATTGAACAGAGCCATTGGAGACATTCTGGATAGGTAGAGGAGTATGAAAGCTAGGGATAAGATTGTTCACAATATTATTAGCACCATGGCCCAGTGGTGTATATCCAAGACTCACAGATGGGCGTATCATATGAGGTAGCAGTGGTGCAACATTTGGTACAGAATTCTGCCGAAGCTCTTGAGATAATGGCATCTGTTGATGCAGTGAGACTGGTGGCCGAGTCGGATGATGCAATGGGGTGAACCCAGGCTGCTGCATTTGTGTTGGCTTTGCAGAATTCGCATCGTTGTCAAATGGTTGAGGGCCTCGATTGGGTACTCTGTAACTTGGATTCATATAATTTAATGGACTTCTATGTTGTTGCTGCTGTTGATATAGAGGTGGCAAAGACATCATGTTATTAACACCAGTAGAAGGCCATAAGCCAGCTGACACTGGTGCCACAGCAGGTGAAGAAGCATTACCCTCAAAGGAACTAAAACCTGAAGAAACTACTCTAGATGTAACATTAGAGACCACAGAAAAATCATCGGCCTGAGAAGGCTTTCCGACACCAGGAAGGTTCTGTACAGGCTCAGTAACACTGCCTGGCAACTTCCAAACTCCTTGAGAATGATGATATTCTGAATTCTGATTTATCTGATTTCTTGAAATGGCAGACTTGTTGGATGATTCGCGACCACTCTGCACGTCAACAGAATAGAAATCAAAATATGGTCCTTCACAGCATTTTTACCTAAGAAAAATAAGTAGAAATACAGCTTTCAATTTCCCAGTTTTTAGGATATGCACCATTATATAATCATCTACAAGAGTACACAATCAATTGGAAATTCAAACACATAGAGTCAAGAAAAATGTTGGACAAGAATAGAAATACTAATAAACAAGAACAGAAATATCCAGGGGGAAATAATGAGATATAAAGAAAGCAAACTAGCCAAAGAAATTGATTGAATACCCAGAAAGAGGATGGCTGAAGTAAATTAAAAGGAAATCACAATATCCCATTGGGGAAGATAATTTGCAGTTCATAGGAGCTAATCACAAAATATTCACAATGACCACATTAAAAAATTATGAGGTTGAGGGATCATACATCCCGGATCAGACTTGCATCTTCAACAGGTTTCTGAGAATCCTCTAGCCTACATATTCGATTAGAAGTTGTCCAATTGCTCTTCCTAAGATGATTATCGAAAGGTGTGGGACCAAGAGGATCTAGACCAGATCTAGCTCTGAAGCTTCCAGAAGGCAGAGTGGAAGAATGACTGAGATCATTGGTCTTCCAATCAGCTAATGTTGGGCTCATATCTTCCCAATCAAATTCATCTTCTTCTGTATTTTGCCATGTATGTGCAGCAATTTTGTTCCTACCACCATTCACTATGCGATTATCCATTCCCACAGACTTCTCAATCAAAGGTCTTTGTCCATCATCATGGCCATAAGCATCAATCAAAGCCCTCGGCCTGTCATGATCAAGACCATTACTTAAACTGTAGGAAGTGACATTCTCAAAACCACGATATAAATCATCAGAGCGAAGCCTTTTCTGCCAGTCACTGGGATCATCATCTCTTCCTCTCATTTTACGTCCCTGATTATATCCTGCATGAGATGGGGAACTCCTTTCAAAACCCCTTCCAGGGGACTCGGACACTGCATACTCATCAACCAACGACGATAATGGTCTGCCAGGGCCACTCACAGATGGAAGCATTTTATCAGTCGATAGCGGAAAGGAAGTACGACCTCCATATCCAGCTGAGCCAAATCTCTGGACACCAAGATTGGAGGTTACACCATGTCCTTGTTCAGAATCAAAATCCTCATATCCAACAGAATGTTTCTGACCCAGCGACTTGAAGTTAGATGTCCCTCTTGCAAGCTGGACATTCTGCAAGAAGAAGAGAAAGCTTACCCATCAATTTTTAAGCCATATAAAAGGACGTACTTCTCTTGGAAGTAGAAAAATGACATGAGAACAATGATACCAGTGTAAGCCCCATGGTAGCATAACAGGCCTCCAACGCAACCCCCAAACAAAATGAATGAAAAAATAAAATAAAAAGGAGGAGAAGAAGAAACACTGAGGAGGGAGAGTAGCATAACAAGAGAAATCGAAGAATCTAATATAAAAGAAAGCATGTTAAAATTGTTAGGAAAAAAAAGAACAGTCAACGAATGATGGTACAAAAATGATGCACACCTTCAGTCAATTTTGAATTGTTAATTGTGGTGTGGCAAATACTAATGTCACTCATGAACAAGTTAAGACAAACAACTTATGATCATAAACCTTTAGGTGAAAGCATACACTATGATTCGAGCAGTCAGGATTTCCATGTAACTTTTTACACTTCCAACACTAATATAATCTAGGGAGTAACCCACATCTTAAATGACTTTCAGCTGTACTCTAATTTCTCCAATTTCAAATATTATATCCTCTGTTTGTAGTTCTCCAAATTACTGGGAATAGAAAATTTAATGTCCACAACAGCCTATTATAGACTTACTAACCTCCATTTATAAGCAACAGCTTAATCTAACAAGAGATACCATCTATCCTTTTGATCACAAGATACCAACTATCAGTTCAATTATAAACAATTCAAGATAGATGGAAACATCATCATGATATTAAAATCATTTGACATATCACTTCAAAAATTCCTCGGAATACATGCCCATGTTTCGTTCATTCTCAATGATCACAGTTACCAAAGTAAGACGAAGTTACAGGTCTTTCAAGCTTCAGCTCCTCTATCAGTGTCAACTTATCATGTAAATGGCTACATAAATCATACCTCTCTAGACTTGGCTCATTCACAGAATAACAAGCCTTCTTGTTTTACCAACGAAAATCATCTAGCTGCATAAAGTTTGTATAGGAGTTTCCACGTCATTGTAAAGGTAAAATTCCAGGTATCTAAAATCCTGATGCTAAACAAATAATTCATTTGAATTTACTACGCCCACATGTATTGAGGGTTTGTTTCCCCTTCATATCCAGCAAAAACCATTGATCTTTCTACTGTAGATTCCATACAGTTATTGATTTGGTCTGGTTTATATACTGTAACGAGCTTATCAGATTTAAATAGATGGCAAAGATGACTGAAATGCAATCAGGATGTTGCTGTGGACGACAAGACAGCATTTGATTGCAGATAACATACAATAGAACAGACATACTGATATGTGATATCTCTATAAATCTAGAAGCCATGTCAAGGGAAAATAGATAGATGACACAAGGGACCAAAAAGTTCACCTGAAAACTTACATTATTAATTGATGAATTATCAAATTTGCGTCTCGCTTCCAGATATTTTGGGTTCACATGTATGCCATGAGAGGGTCGAGGTGATTCAGAAGTCCTCATACTGGCTATGCTGGAAGATGGTTGGTTCATCCTTGGAGAGAATTCCAGTGCATCTTCAATCTTGCGAAGGACTGAGGGAGGAAAAACAGTTGACCAAGTTCCAAATAGGTGACGCATTGAAGAATGCATATTTGGAGGAACGTGTGTATAAACCTCGCAAAATACCTTAAGCAGGAGGGAAAATTAAGTAGAGTTAATGGAATGCTATATGAAGGATGACCCAGGTTCAAGGCAAATTTAACTCAAATACAAATGTTCAGCATGGATATGTACATAGCTATTGTATTCAGCCATTTCTGCCAAACATCTGTATCGTTTTAACTTGTATTGAAGTGCCTAAGTCGATAACAGTGTCTTCGCATCCACTATGATACTAGTGTGGTTCTTGCATTTGGAAAAGCACAGTGCACCCCCTTGACAGCCATAAGCAAGTGAATAGCTATAAATAACTCACCTCAGGCAAACGGGCAGAAAAGTGCCTAACATAATCCCGCCCAATATTCTTGACAATGCTGTCCAGTAAATACAAAGACGGCAACTTTTGCTCTACCGGAACCTGCATACATATGCATAACCAGCAATGAAGACCGGGAATTTTTCAATATAAACTATCACGAACATGGATTGTGTAACTGAGGAATATAGAATTGCCATAGTTTTATGATAGCACCAAACTTAAGAAGAACCATGAATTTCTCTTTGGAGGCAATCAAAATTCCCTCTTATTCGATCCCACAAACAAAACCAAAAATCGAACAGTCGAGACAAAGAGGAGAGAGAGAAAGAGAGAAGAGAGCTTCAAGAATCTTACTCAACCAATTGCTAAGTGCTACTACAAACTAGTATACCAGACTTGATTACACTGTACAAACTCAAAACTCAACAAAGAAACCGAAAGCAAATTGGTTACACTGTACAATTGCAAGAACCCAAAAACCCTAATTCCTCAAAATAAATAAAAAAAGACTTCGGATTCGCAACCGGAATCAATCCCGGAATCAATCAATCAATCGGCTAGCAGGCGTACCTCTAAAACCCTAGCACAAACAGCATCAGCAATGCCCTCACCGTGCTCCCTTTGCTCACCAGCAATAATCGTTAGATCGGTGATTATGGGCTTCGAATTGAAAGTAAGTTCCGACAACACATCTTCATAGAATCTCACAATCTCCTCCGCACTGGGCGGCGGAACAGCAACAAAGACGCTATCATCGTCGACGCCTGACGAAACCCTAAATTCATTTTCTCTCTCCTTGAGAAGTAGCCGGAACCGATCGAGAATCGGCGACGGAGCTGTCGCCTTCGGAAGAGGAGCGTCGTTCGGCATCGGCTGGCTTTAATGGAGGATTTTTGAGGGTGGAGAAAACCCTAATTGGGGTTTAGGGTTAGGGTTTTGGTAGAACATGACATGATTCATAGTTTAGAGTTGAGCTTGTTCGCCCGCCATTGAGAGACCATTGCTCTTTTGCTTGGAGAGGAAGTGTATGTGTATGAATAAAGAAGAGAGAGATTTTATAGAAGTTTACCTTTTTCTTTTTTTCCTTTAAAACACCCCCATGGATTTTTATTCGTTTTTTTTTTTNAAACAAATCTCCAAAAGGTTTTTTAATGTTTTTTTTTTTTTTCATAACAAAATCAAATGTTGATAAATTTCCTAAAAAATTTATGCTTTGTTTCTCAAACGGGACACATATCTATTTTCCTGCCTTTCATGCAACACTTTGACCACCAATATATGTATTTGAATCAATTATCAAAAATTATGAATATAATATTATAAAATTACTTTTACATATTAATCTATTTTTATTTTTTAGGTGGAAGTTTTTCATTTAGCAATTCACAAATTGTCCATGAGTGCATACGGGGAGATTGTCTTCGGAAATTACCGATCCAACATTACTGTCTTTCTTATTGACATACTCTAGCAAGGTGGTGGGCTACTAAATTTTCATCAAACCTCCTGACTCCAAACTAACAATACAAATGAACAGCTAACAAAATTAATATAGTCTAACACAACACCTATCTCACAAAAGGGGGAAAATCACAACAAAAGAAAGAAATCAAAGACATGTTTTCAAACTCTAGGGTCACCTTGAGAGCCAATACAACAAGCAATTTGAAACCTTTATAAAATCGCTCCACACTCCACTATTAAATAGCTCCACAAAGTCCGAATGCTTCAAACTACCACAAAACAAACCATATTATGTTCATCTCATCCACCAGGCCCATGACCAATCCAACCAATCAACCATCATGTGAAGTAGCAGTATCGACGTTCACCCTTATTTCGCCTTGAATGGGCGATCGCCACACTAAATTTCCAAACATGTTATATAGTATAATAGAAATAATACGCATAATAGAAATAATATGCATCTGAGTGTAGTGTGTATGGTGAGACGCTCTTCAATCTCTACTACATTAATCAATATACCTTTTTTTTTTTTAAGGAGGCATAAAAGAATATGATAACAGTGTTATAATATGACCACCATACCCAATACTTTAGATCGTTTTTACCCCAATATCCACATGCCTTTGTAATTTTTCTTGGAACCATCTCTAATCAATTATCAAGATACCATTTTAGTGGTGGTTTGGTTGATGAAAAGAAAACTTATCCATATTGCAACTTTCCCAAATTAATGAACCAAACCACCATTCAATTTTTTATTTTTTATTTTTTTCTTAACTAACAATTTTCCTTGTTATTCAGCCCTGCAACACAGAAAATTGTTCCTTGTCAATGAAGTTGAGAGGGGGGAGAGAAAACAGAACTTGAGAACCCCACCAGAGTTGAGAACAGAGTCAGAAGCACAGAGAAAAATGACTGAAGCTGGGAAAATGGATCAGCAAATTGACATGGAAGCTCTTGAGAAGAGGCCTGGCATCTTCATCATCGGATCTCCCAACGTCGGCAAACGCACCCTTCTCTCCAGTACTCCCTCTCTCTATCTATATATTTATATATGTGATTGCGTTTCTTTGATCAATTCAGATTCAATTAAGTTTCTGGTGTCAATAAACCTCTCATAGTTCTTCATTCAGCTTTGATTTTGTAGCTGTTACGTTTTGGATCAGTCAATTTCTTATGGGGGTATCGAAATTTTGTTGGGCAGTTCTTGCGCTGGGGTTTAGTTAACTGTAATTTTAGGGCTTCATAATGATGTGGGTTTGGGAAAGAAATGTCTCATCTGTCTGATTAGTTGATTCTTTCTCGTGGGTACTGATCCAATTGCTCGATTTTGAGGTTTCAACGAAGGTATGCATTGGGGGTTTGATGAGAAATGTCAATTAGAGACCCTGATTTGAATTTACTAATTTCTGTGTTTAATCAATGCAAAGTCATGTTTAATACTCTTAAACAGTCACCCACATTTGAAGTCTCTTTACTTGCATGACAGCCTTTCTGATAGGAGGTTCAGTGTTGTCGAAATACTGAGTATGAAGTTTTGATGGTGAAACTATCATATCTATGTTGGGTATAGGGCAGTTATAAGAAAGATTTTGGTTGATCTCTCAGCTGTTTATTTCCCACCCCTTAGGGGGGAGCACCGCCCGTCTACAAATCAGGTAGAGCCTTGTCTCATGAATCTTGACGCTATTCATCAGCCGGGAATCTATGTAGTTGCTGCAACTTAAATGGTACATGGTTTGGTTTTGGTTTGTTAAGGGGAAATTTGTTGATGAGATACAAGGACTGTCCTTTGGGATGGAAGATCAGTGGTTATACTATATCTGTGAGATTAAGCAAACTTTTACCTACTATTGTGTTTGTCATGCTAAAGCTTTGAAAATAATCCCTTAAAATTCCTTGTGCAGTTTCTTGCTGCATCTGTTCATATACTAGCCTGATGAACATACAGTAATTCTCTTTTATGTAGGTGTGTTCATTCATAGGGCTTGCTTTACACATTTTATTCCATTGCTGTGCAAGTAATTTGTATCCATGATGCTTTAACTTCAATAGGTTTTTCTTATAGGCAAGGAGTTATGTATGTATTTAGCGTTCATTTTAAGACTTGAACGCTAAATTGTTTGGCTGGTATAATGTCTGTTTACACATCTTCTCTGAGACATGGTTTGCTAAGATGTGTACACTTTTTTGTTTGCAAATGATGTGATGTATTCAGAGTTGGCATCTTCAATTGCTTTCTAGTGACATATTCTCTTGCCGTTTCAGGATTGCTTTCTTTAGATTCAGAAGATGAATGCAATATATCATCTGAAGTACTCGTGAAAGGGTATGCTGGCTTTTGCTGCTCCTAGTATGTATGCCTGTCTTTATACTATTTGTGAAAATATGATGTTAATTTATATTCATGTCCATAGGTGGACAATTGATACAAAGTATTACACAGCTGATGTCGCTGTATGGATGGCTCATCTACATGATGGTTTTTCTACTGGTTCCTTGCCGAATTTCAATCAGTTTTCCGCCTTAGTGATGGTTTTTGACATGAGTGAGGTATGTCTCATTTTCATTGTTCCCTTCACGAGTCCCTTTATGTCTCATTTATTGAGTCTTGCTGTGAAGTTTATTATTATACTATGATACTGGATGTGTTTTCTTATTCATTTCTCCTTCCAATGCAATCTACAGCTGTCTTCTCTAGCTGCACTTAAAAAGTGGGTCTCTCATACTGATATTCGGAAATTTGATATACTATTGTGTCTTGGGAACAAAGTGGACCTTGTTCCTGGTCACCCAGCACATAGTGAATACAAAAGGAGTCTGCAGCTGGTTGAGAATTCCTTTACTAGTTCAGATGGTAATTTCTCTGAGTATGGAATTTCTGAAACTGAGGGAAGTAGTCTATTGGGCGATGATGAGCCATCATGTGATATTAGTAGGTCATGCTTGGAATGGTGCATGGAGCGTAACATTGAATACGTTGAAGCCTGTGCTTCCAATGCTGATTTTGACAAATGTAAGTCACTGTCTTAAAATTTTCAATTAGTTGGTTGCTAATACTTAAGATAATGACTCAAACAAATAAATTTGTTTGATCTTTGTGCCGATTTTGGATTAGAATCTCAGTGGATTAAATATTTGGAAGTTTGTAAACAGTAGAAGAAGAACAAGAGAATTCTTAAATTGTCATTTTGGTGATATATGTAAAAACTATAAGGCTAGAAGGAGTTCGAATTATTGATGCATTTTACTACTCCCTATTAAATTATTCAGGACAAAGGCAATGAGAGCAGAATGAAGACCAGTTGAAAAGGTTCCTAACATGTTATGATTAGCATTGCTTGAAGTAAATGGAAACATCCAACTTACCAATAAACCCAATATCTTGTTTGCTCCAAGAGTGTCTGGATAAATGTCAATCATACCTAACTTTTTAGATAACTTGGACGACACCATCTTACTCAACTGCCATCTGTAGACAATGTGTACTAACAATCAATCTCACAAATCCCATGGCCTTTCCCTCCTTCCTCCACGCCAGGGAATACAGTTTTTTCAGCATATCTTATAAGGGCTTATTACTTCCAGTAATAGGGCATACATTTTATTCTTTCTTGCATCATGTAAAGTGGTGTAATGAGTGGAGTCTAGAGGTCCCTTGTTCGAGCTCCTTGGAAGTTTCTCTAGCCATTAACTTCAATGGCCGTAGGATTAGTTGAGCTAGGCCTGAATACCAGTGTTACCTAAAAAAAAATGGAGTATGACTGCCTATCTGACATCCCTGTACTGTTTTAAAATAGATCACGAACTAAGACTGGTGGAATCAATGTTTCCTGATCTCTAAAAAGAAAAAATAGATGAGTCCGATACTTGTATCCCCGCCCGAACCCCGAACCCCAATCCTTGGATCCTCAAATCCCCGAGTCTAAGAAATATAGGTAAAAATTTAGAAGCCTTTTATAAATTAGTATTTGAATTCATAGTTTAGCTTTCTCTATCCTTTTGGGCATTAGTTTCAGTGTTATCTATGTATGGGGCTAAGATGAGTCAATCTTAAGCATATTTTAGCATCTCATGCAACAGAACTCTCAGCAGTTTCATAAGTATCAATTTGAAGCACATGGTCAAATATTAATAAATCTTGTTTCCTAAGCCAATACTAGGTCACTACTGTAGGATGATTTGTTCCTTTTGCACCTTTTTTCAAACAGTCAAATATTTGTATTTATGATATACAGCAAAGCTCAGTACAAACAAGTTACTTGTTCCTTGGGTTGGCTTTGAAGTCTTCATGGTAGGTTCAATTCATTGTTGGGACTATGGAATTTAGCATTGGAGCATTCTAACTTTTCGGGCACCAAACCCTTAGAGCAGTCTGGTCTGAGACTGATTATGATATTGTTGACTAAGACCTCACATGTGCATGCTTTACATTAATTGAGACTTTCGTTGTGGTGCCGAGGGCTGCATTAGGTTCATGTGGCATGTATTTCTGATGAAGTAAACTGGACAGTGATGCTGGTGGGTAAAGATATCTTGGCTTATGACAGTGACCTCATGTTTTATTTTGACTTGAAGCTGAGATCTAGAAGCATTTGTGGTTGCATCACAAGTTCACAACCTTCAAACCCCTTCTCTCAAGCCGTGCCTGGGCTTGGAGATTTGTCCCCATTATGTCATGGTGAAAGTTGCCAGCATTATCTATATGCTTTTGTTAAGTAGTGGTATTCTATCCCCAATGCTGCTATTTCTCTGCGGCATAGCATATATATTAGCCCTCAAAAACCGTTCTAAATCCACATTCGGGTTTTTGATGTGGGTAACACCTCTATAGTGATGTTGGGAAACATAAAGTTTCCTCGTGTTTTCAGTCAATAGTGTCTTTTCATCTAAAGAGGCATTACTTGCCTAACCTTCAGATTCCTTCAACTTGAAGAATTCTTTCCGGAACTTTGACTAGAGTGTAAATTTGAACATTTCCTTTTTGGTTCTCTTGGACCACCTAATGTGGAGCTAGATGGTATTTGGTCCCCGAGTGACAATTTATGTGTTTACCTTGTCCTGTGCTATGCCCTATTTTTGGTCTGCTAGGAATATTTTTGGAATTTAGTTCAAGTCCAGAACAACGTTAAATTGTACTTGTAGATATGGAAAAATCTGTGTTCTTGATCTAGTGGGGCAATATGGTCAGTTAATTTTGTTATTGTTGATTACCTGTGAGAAAGTTGTGAAATTGTTGGTAAGCTGAATTGAGCTGCTGGCTAAGCAATGTTCAAAATAAAGGAAAGAGAGATATTTAATTTTAGTGAAGTTGGTTTCAACACAAAGGAGGGTGGACTTCAGAAGCATTTTCCAGAATCACGTAATTGGTTTGCAACTAGTTACATTATACTGTAGCTGTTATGTAAGTCTGTGGGTTCAAACATGAAATGGATTAGTTAGTAACTTATGAACCTCAAAGAACAGTTGTTATTCATGAATCCTGTGAGCCTAGAGTCCTTGGCTTTCACAAGTCCATAATGTTACGCACTCCTGTCAGAAAGCGGTGTTATAGTGCAAAAAGCATTGTGATAATAATTTGGCTCATCTGGCAGCAGAAGTGAAATGTTTTCGTTGGGCAAGGGGACTGACTGTAGAATATGAAGGAATGTAGGTATAAATGCTAAACTCAGCTTAGCTCCTGGCTTATGAAGAAGGACACTCTTTGGCCTTTAAATTGTCTGAGTCTTCTGGCTTTTCATCTCTCCTTTCCCCCTTCCAACTTTCAACCCTTTCCCTGGCTTCATGAGGAAGTGAAAATAGGGTGAGGGCATTTCACTGGTGAGATGAGTGACAGCAATTTAAGGGGGGCAGAGGACTACCTGGTTCAAAGGTCATAGCTCAGGGTTCGGAGTAATCTTATCATGTCCATAGCTCGGGCCTGGGATGCCTACGCATGAGATCACGATTATGCTAGGGCGATTTGGAACTATTGTTAACATTTAACAAGGCATGTGTGTGATTCTATGGGCAACTTGTCAAACTCTTTAGTTTGTAGTGTCAGGGTCCCCTGTTGGCATCTTATATACATGTTATGGCTTGTGGTCACTCCCAGTCCGAAGTGGTCAATGTACTCTGAAAACTCTTGTTGTTACAATGATTGCTGATAGAAATCTTCTGTGATAGAGAAAGGACAGGTTTGTGGTGGTGGTGGGCAATGGTTTTGGGACTGTTGTCAACTGGGTGGCCTTAAAGATGTCAATGCTGAGTGTGCGCTGTGAATTCCTGGTAGTCATGAGAATCTTCAGTGCAGCCTTTACAGTGTTACATGGCATGCCGCATGGTTTGGGAGAAAAGACCAGATTAGGAACAAGAGAAGGTGGGGGGGAGCAGAAGATATTGATGTTAGTATTGGCGATGTCCTTGCAAAGATGGTTGTACCATTATCCTTGGGAGGATGGAGAAAAGTAGGGATAAGCAGTATGCACACATATAAGTTATTATTGGATATTTTTTTCCCAAGCTTCCTATCATGGTCATGCCAAAAATCGCACCTGGAGGGGAGAGGGGAGGTGAAATTGGGAGGATGATGGAGAAAAGTAGGGATAAGCAGTATGTTGGAGATTTTTTTTACAAGCTTCCTGTATCAGGGTTAGGCCAAAAATCGCACCTGGGTGGGTTTTTTTNAATACCAAACTGCATCTATGCACTTGTTAGATTTGTATATAGAAAATAATAATTTTCTTCACAGGTCAACAAGACACATGTGGATGTATAGATCTATCTTTAACAATGTTAGAAAGCTTGGAGCTGGTCTTGTAGTAGACATGGCATTGCTTTTGCTTATCCCCTGCTTGTTGCAGTTACAGAAATTGTTTTGTCATTGGCAGGTCTGTCAGTTGGTGGTGATTCACAAGGAGTTGAACGTCTCCTCGGTGCTCTTTCTGCTCACATGTGGCCTGGAATGGTTTTGAAATCTGGAAATACAATTCTTGCCCCAATTTTACCTGAAAGACAAGGTTCCAATCTCTCCCCTGTATTTATCTTTCAGCTTTGCTTCTATAATCAGGGTTTTAGCGGTTCTTCTTACTGTTCTTTCTTTCGTCAGAATCATCTGAAGAAGATTCTGATTATGAAGGAGAGTATGAAATTCTCTCCGCCGGTTCAGCCGAGCTTTGGGCCGATACAGAGGAAGGTTGGGTAACTGCACACAGTCCTATAGCTGCCATTGATCCTAGTGCATCTTCTTCCGAGGCCACCACTGAACATCCTAAAGTTGAAAGTGAAGAGCCGTCAACGTCTTCTGTAGGTAGAGAGAATGGCAGAGAAGCGGTTTCTGAAGATAGTGAGGTTTACCATGATGATGATGATCCAGTTAAGGGTGAGCATTTAGAGCTTGAAGATTTGGAACAGCTAATGTCTGAAATTGCAAACATGCGCAACGGCTCCAGGCTTATGCCCGACTTTCAGAGGAGAGAGATGGCAGCTAAGCTGGCCATGAGAATGGCCTCAATGTTTGGGGACAGCAGCGGTGATGAAGAAGGATTGGAATAAATTTTGTTGGTATTTGCACATCTGTTGAGAGAAGGATAATAGCAGCCTTTCTTGTTCATTTGCGCTGTTCTTGCTCTTTGGAGTTGTTTGGAGGATGATCAAGCATTACAAGTTACAGATGGAACACATTTCTTCATGATTGAAGTAGGCATCTAATCTTTCTCTGCGAATGGAGATGGTGAAGGCAAGGCTTCTACATCTAAGGCATATTTGATTGGAACATCTCATAAAATTTGCCCTTCTTTTTCTGATTGTTTAAGAAAGGAAGTATATGCCAACGAGGAGAACCTTGCTAATGTTTATAGGTAGATAAGAATGCCCACTTGCCCCCGCTCTATCTGGAACTGTGAACTCCCTCCATGCTTGGTTTCATGATCGAGTAATTGTCCCAGAAGTTTGTTTTATCCTTGATTTCCGACACTTGAGGTTCTAACTTGGCTTCTGGTAGCACTTAATTTTCTTCTGGAAATGAAGGGCCTGTCAAAATCACGCAAAGTGGGAACACATTTGTTGGTTTAGAGTTCTCATCTCTTTGGCTAGCAGCCTAGCACCATATATATGTGAGTATGACCCTGTTCATTTTATCGTTTTCATACTGCATTTAGTTCAGTTGCGTGGTTTACTTTTTCGCTCGCATATTATCATCCAACAATTCAGTTCAGCACAAATCAAATGCAAGAATGCTCCAAACTGTCTCAAGCAATTGCGGTCAAACCGACCAGTTATGGGTTTGGAACCCCCCCCCCCCCCCCCCCCACCCTAATGTGCTGCTGCTCCTACCATTGGGGAACCCAGGCTCGAATTCGGACTTATTATGCAGAAAGCAGCAAGAATACCTAATTAGCTCACAATTCCTTGTATTTTACAGTGTAGAAGTTGTCTGAAACAATCCCATAATTTGTCCAAGTTCTTCCAATAATTCTACTGTTGCATTGCATTCATCTCTGTCAAATTTCACGTGACAGCAACAAGCAACCATGAATTACAACAACTTACAAACATCCAACGTAGTTACAACAAACTAGCTTTCAAGATTCAAGTCCTTTTCACCCCAAAAAATAATTAAAAATTAAAATAAAATATGAATAAGTTATTTCTTAAGGAAATAAATATGGGGCGGCACAAAAATCACAGACAAATCTGGACCGGTGTTTCCATAGTTGCAGGCCAGCTAGGCTTGGTGAATTTGACGAGCCGAATGTTACTCAAAACTCAAACTTGTTCTCTTGCTCAACAGGAGATATGGGAGGGAAAATGCATTGTACCACTTGGAGACTAGAGGACCAGTTGAAGAAACTATTTGGTAAAATTCAACTGTTTGTTATATAATCTAGTAAGATGTAAAATGATTATTAAGAAGATGAGTATAATTATAGTCAACTTTGAGGCCAGCTGATTATTTTCAAGTGGTTATACTTATACACCAAGTTGGAGAAAAAGCTATCCCCTACTAGCTTTTTCTAGTTGGAGTCTTTTGCCGACGGAAAAGAAAAAAAACCATCTAACAAGCTAATAATTAAACAAATTTGTTTGACAGTTTGATCATTAAAACTTTGTTCTCGTTATGTTATTTTTGTTGATATTTATTATTGATTATTTATATTTGTTGATTTTATCGTTGATTTTTGTTGATTTTACTGATTTTTGCTGAAATCAACAAAAATAAGTTGAACTGAACAAAGCCTAAATGATCAAACAAGCTGTAAAATCAACAAGGTTACATCTAAAGAAGACCCAATTTAGCCATATGAATTGTCTTCTACATCTTCTTTTTCCCCTACAATGTAAAGAATAATATTGATAATCATGAATCAAGATAGCCATATAAAATGTTCCTCTCTCTCTTTAAAGGGTGTCCATTACTGTGTATGAGAGCACCCAACAATCAGTGTATTAGCAAGAAAAAAAATTACAGATACAAACTACTTCAAACAACATAAGCAATCAAAAATCAAATGGACAATAAGATGAAAAAAAAGACATATACAAGCCCACACAAAACAAAACAATCTATTCAACAACCTATTCATATTTCAATATTGTTAATGTGACTAATGATTTTTTTTAAGTGAATGTGATTGATAATTAAGGCCTAATAAAACTTTGGTATACAATTGAAATTGAATTGACATGAATAATAGTAACCCCATAATTTACTCCCATGGTTCACAAGGAAACAATTCAAAGGTCTTTTTCCACCAAATATCTTTGCAGCAGAGGGGGACCCTAAAAATCAAGGGCACACACTTCACAGCCCTTATATATCAAGGACTAGTATTATTAGTATTACTATTATTTTGATCATTATTATTGTTACTATACTCCACCACCCACAAACTCCATACTAAATTTTGGACCTTTATTTCACATTTTGTGGGGCTCAACCAATATATGTCCCTCCTACTTGTACTTACCTCCTTAGACTTCCCTGTACATGCAGAGCAATGATGCAAATTTTGTACATAGAATAGGGATAATTTTGACATTTTGCGTATAAGTATACTCCCTCCATGTGAGTTGCGGAAAACCAAGCGTCACTTTCATTTAAAAACAGAGGTAGTAGTACTCAAGTAAAATGGCTTGCGAACTAGTAAAGGTGTGTTCATTTCAGTTGAAATGATCTGAATTAAACTAAGCTGAATTGAACTGAACTGAACTGATGCGATTGAATAATAAGGGCATGTAACTAACACACCCTAATAAAGATGAATTTCAAACCTAAATCGTGTATCCAGCTTTACATATTTGACAAATTTCCTGTTAAAGGCTGAATCACTATTCATTATCAAATAGTAGAACTAATTTTGTTTCCGCAAGATGTGCACACAATCTCCCTAAGTCATGAGTGTCGAATCAATCATACAATTATAATTGCCTGCATTTGCTAATGCTGCTTTAGGATGCTCATTCAACATTGTTTTAATTACAACCGGAGAAAAATTACTAGAAGCAATCACTGTAGGAGATCAACATCTAGAGCATGGGTTGTCACATGATCACCCATCACTTTGTAATTGTATCCTTGTGCAGCAAATTGGAAATGACAAGGGACCAATCTTTTCATCTTGCCATCAATCGAATTGTTTTGTCCTTTTTTGATCGAGGGAAGCACCAATCCCTAGATAGATTTCAGCAGCCCCCAAAAAATCTAATGGTAAAATAAAATAATCTTGCGATTAGTAGTTCTTCCTCTGTTCACTATTATAGATAACACTCATAATTGGGCATAATATTTAGGATTTTTTTGCGTAGAACCCCCTTATATATAGGGTTTTTTATGAAATCCCCCTTATAACATATTTTTGGTGGGGAACCACTTTTTAAAAAAATTCCGTCCTTTTAGTCCCCCCTTACTCTCTTTTCCGGCAAAAAAATAGTGTTTTATCCCCGTTTTGCCCCTCACATGTGTTTTTTGACCTATTTTATTTCTATTTTCACATTTCCTTTTCCTTTATATTTTTCCCCAAAAAATCTTTTCCCCTCTTTAATCTTCACAAAGACCATAAATTATAAGAGGGGGAAAAGATTTTTTTGTGAAAAATATAATGGAAAAGGAAATATGAAAATAGAAAGAAAATAGGTTAAAGAACACACATGAGGGGCAAAATGGGGGAAAACGCCATTTTTTGGCCAGAAAAGAGAGTAAGGGGGGACTAACAAGACGAAATTTTTTTAAAAGGTAGTTCCCCACCAAAAACATTTTATAAGGGGGGACTTCACAAAAAACCCTATATATAAGGGGGTTCCACGCAAAATAAGGAGAGAAGGAAATGGGTATATTATCCTTACTTTACTAGTGGGTGGAAAAGGTGATAGTAACTTTGATGAGAGAGAAAAAGCTGTAGGTATTTTAATACTTTCAATGGAGTTTTTATCACAATTAGAAGTGTAACCTTAAATTATGAACATACCAAAATGGAAAGCGTAACCTTAAAAAATTGAACAGAGGGAGTATATTTTTGAAATTTCAATTTTCATGCTTATACTACTAGAAATCTATCCATTTGCGCCAAAATTTACGACGGGCTTAAAATCCCTTTGCAAATATGACACATTTACGACAGTAATTTCATTTTACCTGTCGTAGTTTTATTTATTATGCCATAGAATAGAAAGTTACAACTACGACGGCACCCTTTTACAACGGGGTGACGACGGGAAAATTCCGTCGTAAAAGAGGCCGTCGTAGTTGTAAAACTCCATTTTAAGGCATAAAAGATAAAAGTACGACGACAAAAATGAAAAAATACCATCGTAAATGTGTCATATTTGCGACGGAATTTTAGACCTGTTGTAAAATTTTGTTGCAAATAAATAGATTTCTTGTAGTGATACGTACATGCCATTGCCTTGAGTGAAAGAGACATATACTATGGCGGTCTCAATCAACAAAACCTTATTGTAGGACCAAGGTTTAAGCATGAATAGCTTAACTATTGACGATGATTTCAGCACTTCAACTTTAAATTGAAACCGTAAATTTATAGTAAGTCTATTATATAAATAGTGTATTCAATGCAATACGCCACTTGTAAATCAAAACAATTAGGTTTCTTAGATTTTTTATAAATTAGAATCGAATTTTCTCTTAAATTAACATTTTAGAGATTGAAAAGATACATATTAATCGCTAATGTGATACACTAGATATATCTACTAATTTTTCTACCCAAGATGTGGAAATCAACTATAATAGTTCAAACGCGAATATAGGAAACTGGTGCCAACATTTTAGATGCAACCAATCCTTGCATCAAAGTAACCATACTAATCCAAATATAATTTTTTCGGATACTATCATCAGAAGCATGCACTCACAACAACTTAATATGTAGATTATCTCTATGTGTAGAGGTGTGGTGTTTGCTTTGATGATTTTGACCTAGTGTTAGATGACATTTTTTCCCCCATTTCAAGTCATTTGAGTTCCATATTTAGAGTCATGTTAGGAAAGATGGGAAATCAGTTGCACATCACCTGCTAGAGTCATTACAGTTTGTGTTGAACAGGCGTAAATTAATTGGTATGCCGGGGGCTATTTCCCTATATGTCACGATAGATGCTATTGCATTAATTCGTAAGCCGGGGCTATTTTCACATTTGCCCTAGAAAAAACAAGAACCCAATGCCCACAAATTTTTTTTCACCATCCACTGATTTAGATGCTAACTTAGCTAAATCAATCCTTCTCCCTAAATTAAGACCTAACACAAGTAACTCTCTGTTTGTAAAGCAACCTCAAAAAAATCAGACACATACAAACAAATGACTCACACACATACCAAAGTGGCCTTAGATCTGGCTCTCAACAGCTGGTATGCAAATCTGCAAAATGCAACACAAAATACCGACCTTTTCAAACTACGGTGAGCCGACGTTACATTAACACGTAAACATCAAAAACTTCACCAATTTTCTTTTCCACGTTTTGTTGCAAAATTTACTTCTTTTTTTCAATCCCAGAAAATCCCAAATTCCATTTTTGTTTCATTTTGCATCAAAAAAAATTTAATTTTGCACCAAAATTAACAGTGCCCACCACAAGAATTGCCTCTATATAAACCCTCCTTTCTTTCAAAGCTCTTCTCAGGGATTTCCTCAAGAACCCATCTTGAAATCTCACAACACTTTCTCTAATTTACTCTTATTGCAGATTTCTAGCTTGCATTTTTGATTCACAACTCTGTTTTAGCATCTGGGTATATAAATTTATCTTGAATTTAAGATTGCCCACAAGATGTTTGCTACATTGCGTCAACCAACTCAATCTCACTCACTTATTACTCTTTCTCTTCAGAAACCATCAATCCCAAAAACAGAGCAGCTTTCTTTTCCCAATCTGCCCTCATCAAAGCATGAAGAAATCTCTCATCTTTCTGTTACAAAGCCCTTGCATGTTGCTTCTTTGTTGAAACCCAGAAAGCATTTGGTTGAATGCAATGCTTATGAGGCTAACCGTTCACAGCCTCTTGACATCAACATTGAGCTGCCTAGTGTGAAGTCTGAAACTGCTAAGAGGGTCAAAATTGGAATTTACTTTGCAACATGGTGGGCTTTGAATGTGGTTTTCAACATTTACAACAAGAAGGTTTTGAATGCCTTCCCTTACCCTTGGCTCACCTCTACACTTTCTCTTGCTGCTGGGTCACTTATGATGTTGATTTCATGGGCCAGCAGAGTTGCTCATCCCCCTAAGACTGATTTGCAGTTTTGGAAATCTTTGCTCCCTGTAAGTTTCCCAATTTTGACCACTTACTTTGTCTTTTATGATGCAAAACTTTGATGGGTTTTTGTTGTTGTACAAGATTTTTTTGTTGTTGTAGTGTTGTTGAAGTACTAAAGTTGGGTGTTTTGGGTTATGTAGGTGGCAGTGGCTCATACAATTGGGCATGTGGCTGCAACTGTTAGTATGTCAAAAGTTGCAGTTTCCTTCACACATATTATCAAGAGTGGTGAACCAGCTTTCACTGTGTTAGTCTCAAGGTTTTTGCTGGGAGATACATTTCCCATGCCTGTTTACATGTCCTTGATTCCTATCATTGGTGGTTGTGCACTTGCTGCTGTCACTGAGCTCAACTTCAACATGATTGGTTAGTCTGAAACAACTTATCTTTAAAAACTTCAACTTGATTACCAAGTTTTAACATAAGTTTTGGTTGAAGATGTTGTGTTGGGAATGGATTGAATTAGATGACTGAGTTTTGAGGGTTTTTGGTGGACAGGGTTTATGGGAGCTATGATATCGAATGTGGCCTTTGTGTTTCGGAACATATTCTCAAAGAAAGGGATGAACGGCCAGTCTGTTAGTGGGATGAACTACTATGCTTGCCTCTCAATGTTGTCTCTGTTGCTCCTTACACCGTTTGCAATTGCTGTGGAGGGACCTCAAGTGTGGGCTGCTGGCTGGCAGAAGGCCGTCTCTCAGATCGGACCAAACTTCGTATGGTAAAAAGCACTATAAACCCTTAGCATTCATCTGTTTCTTTAGTCTATTCCTCCTTGCCAAGAACAAGATGCCATTTCATTTCTCATGTGATATGATTATGAAGTCGCTCAACTTTAGAAAAATGGTCTCACGATAAGAACCAAGTAAATCAACTTTTATAACTTGACTACACAGAACGTCATAATTAGCCTCTAGCAGAGCTCTGAAATTATCCTGATTGTTGATCTATGAGTAATGAGATTCTCAATTCAACGAATCCATCATCATAAGAAAAATTTGCGGCTTCCTTTGTGCTCTTATCATGTTTCTACATGGAATCTTGTCTTGCTTTCACATATATCTGTAACAGAAAACATGGTTATTGAAGTAGTCTTAGAGCTATGAATTCCTTACCCATTTTTGGTTTTAGTTATCGGCTTTTTTCAGTTGATTGTGTTTCTGATTGAAGCTTAATGTGTATTTGAATATAGGTGGGTAGCAGCTCAAAGCATCTTCTACCATTTATACAACCAAGTGTCATACATGTCCCTAGACCAAATCTCTCCCCTGACATTCAGTGTTGGAAACACGATGAAGAGGATATCCGTCATAGTCTCTTCTATAATCATCTTCCACACTCCTATCCAACCCGTCAATGCTTTGGGAGCTGCAATTGCAATTCTCGGAACCTTCATCTATTCACAGGTAATTTATGTTACTCTTCATTAGTTGATGCAATCTTCTTTATCTCGTGATATAGTGGATACAAAAATACCATCATTTTAACTCTTAATTGTGACATCAGTCTTATTTGATTACGAAAATGCTATGATCTTATCTTTTACTAGTTCAACTGCTTAGGGTTCAATCTGTGTATAACCTCTGCAGTTACCATTGGGGTTGTTGTAATCTTGGTATGATTTGCTAATATGTTGAAATTAAATTTTTACTGCTGACATTGGGCTTACTTGGTGACAGGCAAAAGTGTAAACAAGGACAATAAAGCACAGGTATGGCATGTAAAACAGCAAAAGGTTCGTCAAAGGAGTGAAATGGTTGGAAGGATAACGGCAGCACATAAATAAAATGCATCCGGAATTTGCTAGCTGCGTATACTCTCTTGATGATCGTCTCTTCAAGACGATAACTAATCTTTAATATTGGTATAACCGTATAAGGCATGGAAGGGTCTAGATCCCTCACACCATCTCCTACTTTTCTGTGAGCATAAACATCCCCTTACTGGTTCATCATATCCTTAGCTCCTAAGGTGACCTGGGGATTGCTTTGTATATCTAACAACATTATTTAGTGTCTGAACGCCGAGCAAATTTTGTAGTAAACGTATTGTGGAATGCATATTAATGTTAAATTATGAAATCAATTGAAGTGTTGATCCTTTGCCTTCCTTGAATGACTGTATGGACGCTCTTATTTTTCCTATATAGTCAGCATGGATAAATACTTCAGCTCATAACAAATAAGGTTCGGTTGCAACATTGTTCAAGTAGGGAGATCGTTATTGATGAGTTCTCATGTTTTGCTGATAGAAGAAATTCTATGGAATTGTTAAGAAGCAGCCTATACACCCTAAGATCTGCCTACTGAAGCTGGCATGATCAGGAGTAAAATGCATAGTCGTCTAATGAACTATAAAACGCATAGTCTAATGAGCTTAAATAGCTCAATGACATTGTTTGAGATGACTCTCCTTTGATGAAGCCTGCAATTCACACTCATGTGATTGGGGCTTAGGCAAGGCAATTTCACAGTGGGTGCAGAATTCAATTTCATATACTCTACAATGCAACCCTATTCGTTGTTCCCATATGTGTTCACTTCATCTCTGCACCTTACTTTTTCTCACATATCACCTATTCATCCATATCCCATTTGATTCAATTCAGTTCGACTCAGTTCAGTTAAAATGAACAGAGCCTTAATATTGAACCATCTTCATTAGATTACTCAAATCCCAATTAATTTCAATCTCAACGTAATTCAATTGAAATGGATAGAGCCTTAAAATTGAACCCATCTATGCTGTATAGTAGTTTCCGCATAACATTAAGTGCACAAAACTTTTCAGTCTTTTATTCTAGGTTGAGTTATGATTATTATAACGTTCTGAATTGAATTGAATGTAGAATGATGACAAAGGGACAACAAAATGAACACGTTCTAACAAAATCCAATGCAAATCCTCCACCGTTGATAAAAATTCTTCCTATTAGCACCCACATAGACTACTGTCCAGTTTACCTAACCAAAAGCAACGGCCTTTATTTTTCCCGCCCTTTTTAGGTGATACAGAGCTGACCGTTAATTTGTATTCTAGAGGGCCCGCCAAAATCAAATATGGGTACTGATTTCTGATCAAGCAACAGCCTAAGGCTTGTTTGGTAGTCACAAACGTAAACTAGGCAGTTGTCACACATACATTATTAAGAAAGTGAGCACCAAAAGAAATAGTATTATTGTTATAGATGCAAATTGTGGTGCTAAGTTTGTGTTGTTTCAGTTTCTGCAAAGCAATTTCGACCGTCAATATGTTTTGTGGGATCAAACATGTTGCAAATTGGAGAAAAAATCATTTATATCATGCATGTTTTTATGTGTTGTTAGTTGTAGCCATTTTCCCAATTTGAGAGAGAGTACTTCCAAAGCATAAATGTCACTTTCTTTGTGGTCACAAAACTCACAAAAAAGGGTAGCAAGAACCATGCATGCAACATCTTGGGGGAAAAAATAAATCTATTTCAACCCTTGTGAGTTGTGAAGGATTGTTTCCTACATGTTGAATAGTAATCACTGTAGAGGAGTTATTTATTTATTATTATTTTCTTTTTAAGAAATTATTAATCTTTGCAACGAGAATAGTTATTCTCCTTAAACTCCAATCTTAATTACTGACATAATAGGTTACAAAAATTATAAAACAATGTCTTACTTTTTTTTTTTTTTGAAGGGAAAGATCAATTCATTAATTGAATGCCATACGGCATCTGCAAGATACATCAAAATCGAACGATTATAAATCAAAATAAATCTCTATTCCAAGAAAACTAAGATCTAACAATACCGCATGCCCTCCAATCAATCGCTGTCTCAAACTAAGATCTAACAATGTCTTACTTAACACAAAATAATAGGGGTATGCTAATTGAGCGAACCAAATTGGAGATTGGTTAAACTTAACTAAGACTCACGAATAATAATCGAATCTTATTTCATCTAATTTTTTCTAGTTTGAGTCGAGTTCGAGCTCAATTTGAAGTACATTTGCTTTCTTGAAATGTCTTGAACCTCTTAACAAATATTTCAACTAATTATCACTTTGAAAAAAATTGATTAGAGAATGATGTTGGCTGTTTAGTAGCATCAAAGTAAGAGACTCAATTAATTATCACTTTAAGCAAAGTATCCCTATTAGCATTAGAGGTAAAGTCACTCCAATTGTCTCAATTTTTTTAGCAATATCTAGTTTCCACTAGGATAAAGCTTTTCTTGCAAAATTTGATCAACATTGTATTGCTGAATATAACAAATCTAATCCTGTTTGTAATGGAAGCTTACGAATAGGTAAAGTACTATGTATCAATAAATTATTTGTCCATTCACGATAGTCGAGCCCTTAAATATAGTATATAAGAATGAAAACGTCGAACCTCTCACAATACGTGAACTACTTGTTGAATTATTGAGTTGAACTTAAGACCCACCCGTTTTCCTCGTGGCTAGTAGGCTTTGTCTTATAGGGGCAAGATTCGCATAGGTGAGTAGGAATATTCATTGATCAACAAAGGGCACATTTGGAAATGCAAGTGGTGGTCAATTTATCAACTCTGGTCAATCATCAAACACGCCTAGCCAAACTCAAATTCAAATAACTGCGACAATATATTGAATAGTCATAAGAGTTTTGCCTTGTGTTGACGGGAACATATGGTTTATCACTTGTAATGTTGCAAAGGGGAGGAAAAGAGACATGCCAAGAATTAGAATAGCAAAAATTAACAACTCATGTTTATAAATGGTCATGTTACACAAAAATATAAATAACAATTTAAGTAGTGTTTAGCCTACTGATAAACAAGCTATGTATTATTAGGTTAAGGGTTTTAGTGTCCTGTAGAGCATCTACAGGAATCTACAGGTCGACAGATGAAGCATATTGAAGGCACAAAGACAACCTCTAATAGTAACCCTAAGGTGCCCCGTGCTCCATATGAGCATCATTTTAGCATTTTTGATAAATCAAATGAGCAGTCGTGATAACTACATTGGGGCGACTGGTCGAGTACACCCAACTACTTGCCTACTCGTATTAGAAAAGGGGGAAACAGACCTAGAAAATAGAAACATAGGCAATACTCCAATCTTCACCTCTAGAAGAAGACCTAATTGGCAAAGATCAATGGTCAATTCTGAAATGTGCAATTTAGGAGCAAATTTTGTAGATTGGTTCCTAATTCCCATCTACCATAAGCTATGAAATTCCACATTGGGGGGTGTGTAATGTGCCAAATCCAACCCTTTCACACCACCGGTGAGCTGACTTTCGAAGTTAGCATCTCAAAACTAGCAGGAAGCACCCATCACTACTTCCCAAAAGCCAAATTTCAATTGTAGACCCAAATTGAGAAAAAAGTACAAAACCAAAAACTATATGCCACTTGTTGACAAATATTAAGACCTATATAAACAGCACCATCTTCCTATGTCATATGGGCATTACCAAAAATCATCTAGTTTTTGCTAATTTCCTCCATTAACACACTCCTCTTCTTTTCTTCTGCATTCTCCTAGTTGCAGAGATTTGAGAAAAGGAGCAATCTTTCATTTGTATTGAGCTGAATTCAATTAGATTTGTAGAGTTTAAAACATACCCAGTTCAAATTCGTCTTGATTTAGTCACCATTTTGATTAGAAATTGTGTTTTTGATTTGATTCTTCAACGCCCACAAGATGTTTGCTACATTGCGCCAACCAATACAATCTCAATCCCTCCCGAGTTTCTCTCTCCAAAGGCCTATCAAGGCAGATAACCAATGCACTCTGCCATCTCTACCCACTTCAAAACAACAAAAAAGTTGCAGTTTTTCCATTACAAAGCCATTGCATGTATCTTCTGTTTTGGCTTCTACCTCTTTGGTTAAGTATAGAAAACCCATCTTTGAATGCAATGCTTATGAGGCGAACCGTTCCGAGTCACTAGACATTAATGTTGAGTTTCCTAGTTTTGATTCAGAGACTGCCCAGAAGGTCAAAATTGGTGTATATTTTGCAACATGGTGGGCTTTGAATGTTGTTTTTAACATTTATAACAAGAAGGTGTTAAATGCCTTCCCTTACCCTTGGCTCACCTCTACACTTTCTCTTGCCGCGGGCTCACTCATGATGCTCGTTTCCTGGGCTACCCGGATTGCTGATGCTCCAAAGACTGATTTCGAGTTCTGGAAAACTTTGCTTCCTGTAAGTTACATCAAACCTCAACAATTTTCTTCTTTTACATGGTTTGAAAATTAGATTATTATATCTGTAGTTTATGAAGGCCTTGTATATCCAACCTAATCATTTCTAGGATGCGCTGACAACAACACCAACATGTTGAAAACATGAAAAGCCTAATTTGCATAAAAAACGTGTGTCGGACACGCAACATGGCACCTATACGAGGTGTCTGCTTCACAACACACTAATGCTATACTTGAAAATTTCCATGTACACAAATACACTAAATACAAATGTAGGCAAAAGAAATGGCACTATCTGATATGTCCAAGCTAAGCTTACTTCAATTACTTGTCATGACTCATGATATGCAGGGAAAGCACAGGGCATTATAATATAATGCTAATTCATTGTGTAAACTATGAAATGTTTATACCCATAATGATATTTATTTATCAAATTCATTGCTGTAATTTTATCTCTTGATTGCTTTCAAGCAATTAGTCTCAAGGAACAAAAATTTCCCTCATCAATGTTTAAATATTTTTAAAACTTCCTGTGGTGTTTGTCACTTTAATTTGTTATGTTTATGTGAGAATTTTATGCTACTGTTACTAAGTTTTGGCTTAATTAGGTGGCAGTAGCTCATACAATTGGACATGTTGCTGCAACCATTAGCATGTCAAAAGTGGCAGTTTCCTTCACCCATATCATCAAAAGCGGTGAACCTGCTTTCAGTGTCCTGGTCTCAAGGTTTTTGTTAGGAGAATCATTCCCTATGCCTGTTTACTTGTCACTTCTACCCATCATTGGTGGGTGTGCTCTTTCTGCTGTCACCGAGCTCAACTTTAACATGACTGGTGAGTAGACCAAGTAGCTAACAACATTATCATACACAAATTTACCGTTTCAAATCAAGCCCGTACTTGATAGAATATGGATAGTGTTGAATGCTTCTTCTATGAGGCTGCGGTTCATTCCCATGTCCTACCTTTTGAGATTTTCTGGCTTGTCTTGGATAGGTTTTATGGGCGCGATGATATCAAATTTGGCATTTGTGTTCCGGAACATATTCTCCAAGAAAGGGATGAAGGGAAAATCCGTCAGTGGGATGAATTACTACGCCTGTTTGTCAATGCTGTCTCTAATGCTTCTGACCCCTTTTGCAATTGCCATGGAGGGACCTCAAGTGTGGGCTGCTGGTTGGCAAAACGCTCTTTCTGAGATTGGACCACACTTTGTTTGGTAATCCCACTTAGCTAATTCTCTCATCAATTTCTTTGGAATACATTGGTAAATTGTATGAATTTGATACTATAAATGAAGATATTTTAGGCCAAAAGCACCATAGAAAGCATAGCATTACAGAGGCCACTTATGATTAAGTTGAAGTATGATGTGATCTTGTTCTCTCTTTTATGTCATCATTTTGATGTTTGTGTCACAAGAAGTTTCTGCATGAAGTTGTCAATTTTGATACCTTACTCTGTACTAATGAAAGTTTTTCTCTTGAACTTGGAACAGGTGGGTGGCAGCACAAAGCATATTCTATCACTTATACAATCAAGTATCATACATGTCCTTGGATCAAATTTCGCCCCTGACATTTAGTGTCGGAAACACAATGAAAAGGATATCGGTTATAGTCTCTTCGATAATCATCTTCCACACGCCTGTTCAACCAATTAATGCCCTAGGAGCCGCAATTGCAATTCTTGGCACCTTCCTCTATTCACAGGTAACATATCAGTCAGCCCTTTTTGAACTAAGCGTTTTTAAGATTTCCTGGCCCTTGAATTTTCCTGGGGACCAAGTTATGTCAAGTGGCCAAGTTGTCGTTTTTGTTTGTTAGTCTAGTATCACATGTGTGTATATGCATGTATGATGACAAACGGCCTGTAGCATGGATCTTGCATATCATCTTAGGACCATCAAATAAACAATACTTATGGGCTACCTAAGGTCACCCTAGCTTTTGGTTTGTGCAAAAGTTCAGTTTTCATTTGCTTTCGTGGTGAAGAAATACTTAGCTACTGGTCTTTGGGTGAATTTGTAACAACGATAACTATGTTATAAAGCATTGGATATCATTAAGGCATGAGTTAGATTAGATGTGATTGCCAAACCAAAGAAAGCTGCAATGTGAAGAAAACACTAGTGTATAGTATATGGGCAACACAGATGTATACCAAACCCTCAATGTGAGGGGAATACATATGTTGGTCTCAGATATAATTCAACAACATTACTACTATTCATTCAGTTTCATTTAATTCTGGTCAAGTCAATTCAGTTTAGTGTCATTCAATGAAAATGAACGCATAAAGCTAGAAATAAACTACAATAATAGAGCGAAAGAAGTTTCTAACCAAGTTCAAATTTTAGGATTCGATACTGATCTGAATTGCCATTCAACACGCATAAAAGTATTACCTGTTGATGCTGAATTTGAGATTAGGCCATTCACATTGCCACTCTGCCAAGTGCGAATTTTCTCTTTTTCCACTTTGAGAAATCTTCGACTATGATATTGTTCTAGCTATTCTGTTTCTGGCTTTTCTGCCTAAGATATACTAGTATACTAGTATCATACAAGTTTATATTTTCCTAACAACACAGTAAACTTGATGACAGGCAAAGCCGTGATTGTGAAGAAAATAATTACTTAGCAGATCTGAAATGTGCATGTATACTGTACTGATCAGCAGCTGCGGAGCCAATGGCAATTACAGCAACAGAAAGGATTCAGATTAGTACATATATAAATGGCTACTTCCTAGTTTCTCTAGAGATTTCTTTTCCCCTTGTTCTTCTTTGTCTTCTATTCAACTTAGTACTGTTCTAACAAGAACTCTTCTAGCATCATTATCAGTATAGCTAGGCATAGCTCTGTGTATATGTATTGGTGTTGTAGTGTATGCGCCTGTCATTATGAATCGAAAGTTATTGATTTATTCTTTTAAACATTGGATTTCTCTGGCTACTTAGGGTATATTTGGCATAATTAGCTGTAGCTGTGAACTTTAGCTGTAGCTGTTGCTTAAATCTTGTTTGGTAGTAGAGAGAAAAAAGAACAAGCTACAGCTTCTGTAGTTTTTACTCAAAATTTAGCTGTCAAATGAAAAGCTACTATGAATAGCTTTCTAAAATCAGCTGTAGGCCTGTAGCTGTGAGCCGTAGCTGTAGCCGTTGCTAAAATCTTGTTTGGTTGATGAGATAAAAATGAACAAGATGCAAGCTTCAATCTGTAGCTTTTGCTCAAAAGCTAGCTTTTGAAAGCTTTTGGTGTCAAACATATATAGACTTAGCTTCTTCAAATCCCCCTAGATTTCGTCGTGTTTGTTACTTGTTCATTATTTGATTAAGTCATTCAAAAAGGGGAATTAAGGAACAAGTAGAGAAAGGAAATAAGAAAGGAAACGATTTTTGTAACACTTGAATACTCAGGTTATAGATTATGAGAGTTGTGATAAGTTTATAAGATCAAGCATTTCACTAAAGCAACAAATCTTCCACTTTTAGACTTATATTGACTTTTGATTCATTGAGTATTCGGTTTTGATTTAAAAAAAAAAAAAGAAAAGAAAAAAAAGTCGACAAATTAAAGCTTTCATAATATACAATAATTGGAAGCTTTCTGTATGGTGCATTTTGAGAAGACAAAATAGCTCTTAGCCCCCACAAGCTTTGTTGATCTGATAAGAAAAATAAATAAATGTATTTTATTTATGTAGTTAATTACTGTATATGTAAAATATTGCTATGGTGGATCCACCAAGCTTTGTTTCCAATAATTTCAACTTGCATGAATAATGGAGGTTAATCTTTCAATTAATCATGAGACTATTCTCGTAGATGATAAGCTCGAATGAAACTATATCGATATTGAGAGATTTTTCTCTATAAAGATTTTAATCAGATTCTAACAAAACCAGTCATAGCAGAACATAAAACGGATGTAGATACATATAATTTGTAAAACAAAAACACCACTCATCTATCATCATTGGTTTCGTATCAGATTCTTATATTATTTTATACTAGTATATCACAAAGGTTAGGATGATAATATATAATTTACCCATATCCTAATAATAAAGTATTGTATAATAAATCAGCATCTCTAACTTTTACTCAAAGAAAGAAAAACAATTGAGGATTGTCATCTCTTTGCATAAAGTTTAAAAGATGCACTAGAAATTATAGAATGATCGCCAAAACAAACACTAGATTATCACTTATTTGATTCCTCAACGTATTCAAATTTTCTATTTTAGAAACAACAATCCATAATGAGGTATGAACTGAACATGCAATTTTGAGTACTGGAAAGTTGAATTTGTTTTTTCTATACTTTAAGCTTTTTTATGACTACATGCCTT
>BSSO01000144.1:0-44733 GCA_030267885.1 Mesembryanthemum crystallinum | reverse complement strand
TAATTACATTAATTATGGTCAGAATGCTCGTTTTTTAGGTAAAGTTATGAGGTTTTCTTGATTTTAACTAATTTAAATTTTTTTTAAAAAAGTTAAACGGGTTAACAGGTCATTAGCAGGTAACACGTTTATTAAACGGGTCAAGGGTTTCCAACCCGTTTAATAAACGGGTTAGGTTTAGGTCAAGACATATTCGACCCGTTTAATTTTGACACGAATACGAGCACGACCCGACACGACCTATTTGACAGCCCTAATATAAATGGGGATTGAGAAATTGTGAGCTCAAATGAGAGGCATGTGACATTATTTGATGAGAATCATCCGAGTTATTAAAAAAAAAAAAATCAATAATTTAAATTGCCAAAATGTAATTCTAATCTAAATACGAAATATGTTTGTCATCCCCATACCTATGACTGTTTATTGTGCAATTTAAGGTCCAATATTTGGAGTACTTGGGATTATTGACGTCAAATTATTCTAATTCTTTTTCCTTCTCATCCCCGAATAGCCGGCCACCTGAGAAATCAGGGATGATACCCTCTCTCCCTCTCCTGCGATCTCTCTACGTTCCGTTCAAAATTTATGCAGCCAGACTATATGTTTACTGAAACAATATGTACTACTACTAATATCATGTGATCTAACTAACAAAGTATGTAGATTTCCAGATGAATAAGAAGGCCTTGAATGTTTCTAACTAGGTAAAGTTTATGGTGATCCAAATTGCACTTTCACAGGACTCTATAATGATTTAGCATTATAACACTGAGCAAAGTCAAGTCCTGCCAACATTGTACTTGCTAAAAGAATTCAAAGTCCAAATATTTACCACCACCAGGCTTCACATCAGTGCTGGGCATCCTTTTACTGGCAGTGCCAACGCTAACACCTGTCGTGTCGACTACCCCAAGCTTACCGGGCAGCTCCATCTCCATGGGTCTTGGAATCTCCGGTGGTGTGCTGCACCGTATCAGAGCCCAGTTGACACCTTCAAAGAACGGGTGCTGCTTGATTTCTGTTGCACCCCTCTTCACCCCAAGCCGGTTCTGTGGCTCTTTGACCAACAATCCCCGGATCAAATCCCGGCTTGCATAACTCGTTGCTGGTGAATCCGGAAACTTCAGTTGTTGTCCGACAACGTTGAAGAGAGTGGCCCGGTTTCCAGAGCCCTTAAATGGGGTTTTCCCGTAGAGCAGTTCGTGCAAGAAAACCCCGAATGTCCACCAATCAACTGCACTCCCATGCCCTTCTCCCTTGATGATTTCAGGAGCTAGGTACTCGTGGGTCCCAACAAAGGACATGGAACGTGCTTGGGTGGGCTCCGCAACAAGCTCGGGTAGGGTGTAGTTTGATGGATGACCCTGTTCGGATTTGGGTTGTTTCGTCTTTTTGTTCTTGTTCTTCTTTGGAAATAATCCCGGAAGGAAACATGCTGGTTGGATGCAAACTGTTGAGGGTTCGATACAAGTTGGCTGTACACAGAATGCATTTGAAGGGCCAGAGTCGGAGGACATTTTGATTAGGGTTGGTGAGACATTGCATCGCAAGGAAAGGTCGAAATCTGATAGCATTATGTGGCCATCATCACGAACTAAGACATTTTCTGGTTTCAAGTCTCGGTAGATAACTCCAAGCATGTGAAGGTACTCTAGTGCCAACAAGACTTCAGCTGCATAAAACCTGCTTGCCAAAAAGAAGCGGGAAGAAAAAGAGTGAGACATAAATTCTGGAACCTTTTCTGCCTGCAAAGACCAGAAGTAATTACACTAATGCGAGAAAAAGTATGAGAGCATCAAGGAGTAAATGTGGGCAATGTAACATACAGTAGGATGTAACAAGTGACCATAGACTTCTCACTTGGTGACCTATGACTTTAAAACTGAGAGCAAAGAGTTTAAGCACAAACCGGAAGGACTTTCCAGCATACAACATTTTTCCATGAATAGCACATGGCCATAAAGATTGCTTGAGAAGTATTTATAAACATGCATTCAAAATTGGTAGAGGGTTCAAATGACCAAAATATACAACTCCAAAGGCTGGAACTGGGCTATAGAGTTCTTTAGAAAGAAGTGGCTGAGATGAGCTCATTTTCAATGGAGTTAAAAAAGTCATAGTTGGGTAATGTTTCAGCTTTGAATTAATGGGCAAAAACAAATGTCTTTGTAAACTCCCCACCCAGAAAACAAATACTGTTGCGGTGGCAGGAGACTAGGGGAGGCAATGGGTAATTGTATGACTTGTAAAACAGTAATTCACTGCAGCTGAGATACTCAGACTAGTTCAAGAATATTTGGTGGGAAGGAAAAGCTGCCTTTGGTATTTATGCAGAATGCCAATTGATATTAAAATTGATCAGGTACAGTACAGAAAAGGAGGCGGGGAAGGCCGATTTTGATCAAACAGAAGAGATAATCAGAATAATTAGCTTCTGAGACATCATTCCCACACCATATATCCGCCATATTACACAAAAACACAAGCAACTTCCTTTCATTGAATGGCCTTTATAATATTCTTCTCGTGATAAACACAGCACTTGAGAACCACTCAACCCAAACTCATACCACATCCATGTTCCAGTTTGTGCATGTGCAAAACAAATCAATGTCTAACTGCCTTTCAATTTGTAGACTTAATAACCAAAAATGCTTTTGTAATTTTAGGAAATTGAATGAGACAAACATCAGGCTCAAAAGTACAGACGATCAACAAATTTTCAAGTTTCCAATGCCCAAAATCATAACCAAATCAATGAGATGAATTGACATCCATCCATCTTATCATGTTGGCAACCTAACTCTGAAAAGAGGTAGTCTAAGAGAAGATAGAATGGAAGAGATTGATGGGCATCGTACAGATGAATTGAAGAGAGAGAGAATGTGAAGACGATTAAAGGTGTGTTAGCCGTATGGATTTATTCCCAGGTTAGGAACATAAACAAAGAGTTCTTTAAGGAACAGGAGTGGACCAGATTGGAGGTTTACATAATTGAATGTTACAGTAGCCTAATACTTAAATTTCCTAGATTCTCATACATCACATTTGAAGCCAAGCACATTGATATAGTAATAGGAAATTACAGTCACCCGGAAAGCACCACGGACAACACGTAATCACAGACACTGACCCACCATAAACATACCGAATTTTCAACTCATTACCACATGCTTAAAACAAACTTTTTTTCAGCCTGTAGCCCAAAAACACCTTCAATAGTCGAGCAAATTCTCCAGAGCAGAAACTACTATGATTTAATGAAAATTTTAAATGCGAAGTTGGAGCATGGTTTAATGAAATAGAATGCCATATCTATAATACAAAGAGGATAGCAAAATATCATCAGGAGTAAGAAGCAACAATACCATAAAGTTTCATAAAGCAAAAAAAGTGTTTCTGATATGAACCATACCGTGCTGCGTACTCAGAGAAATGTTTCCCAGGCTGTCGTTGTCTTAAAGTGTGAAGATCACCTCCTGGGCAATACTCCATGACTAAACACGAGAACCTATCGGTCTCAAAATGTGTATACAAAGTCGGTAGAAATGGATGATCAAGCAGCTGCAGAATCTCTCTTTCTGTTTGAGCTCTATTCAACTTCTTCCTAGCAGCAAGAGATGCCTTGTCCATGACTTTCATAGCGAAGTAACAACGGGTGCCACTCAGCTCTGAAAGATACACACTCCCAATGTCACCACAACCTAGCCGTTTGAGCAACCTAAAGTGGCTCATACCCAAGATTCCATCCCGAGCTCTGATGGCAAGGATAGCCTTCCATCTAGGATCATTTCCTTTGTGTGGCTTATTAGCACTTCCAGTAAGGTTACTCCAGCTACTATCATCACTAAGGCCACTACTATCACTTGCTCTACTCATGCTAGTTTTTGCACTTTCAAGTGAATCCCCTCCTCGAACACTGCATTTTGTACTCTCACAATTCCTTTCAAAGCTTAGCATACCATCGCTAATTATACCATCACTTCTATATGTGCTTGTGCAACTGTTAGCAATGCTCATAGATCTGACTACACTAGTACTGTCGATACTACTAAGTGGACTTACATTACCACTTGGAGGCAAAGAAGCATCCCAAACACATTCCTTTTCATCAGAATCTGGAGGGTGAGAAGCTTCAGTGTTTTGTGATGCACGAGGAACAAGAAATGGAGAAGAAATTGCATTCAAGTCATTTGGTTCCTCTGCCATGCTTTCAGTGGGAGAAAGAACAACCGGGCTTGGTTTCTTGGGCGGGACCTGGATCGAGAGATCATCAAGGAAAGGACCCTTCACAGACATGCTCTTGACCAATGATCCTGCATCCGGTTTCTTCTGACCAAGAGGGACATAAACTGGTCTCATCAAATCCGTGTCAACAGGTTCCGGAGGGTGACTAGCACCTGAAAAAGAACTTGTTCCACCATCCTCAAGAGAATCAGCACTACGATTAGATGTAATAACATCCAACATAAGCTCGTCCTGTTCTTCCAGGGAGGTTTTGCCCTTCCATGGCCTTGTGGGCACAGGAAAGTCCAAGTCCTGTGAGTCTTGTCCTTTGGACCGACCAAATTGTCCTCTTGCTGCAATAACCTTATTTCCGACGATCAGGCTTGCAGGAGGTAAATAGACAGGAAGTGACTTCATTTCCGGGATCCTCTCCATGTCGGATTACCAAATACCATCAGAAACAACTCCAACGACAAAACCAGCTCTGCAAATGGCAATAAGAATCAGCCAACTATACATCCCAATTTTGCATCAACTACTTAAAAGAGATCAATTCGACACTTATCATGCTTTCTCTAACAAAATACTCCTACATGATTGAAATCCCATTTGAAGAAGGTACAGAACAACATTATCACATATTCTAGCCTAATAAACCAGAAATTTGCAGTTACAGCTAATATGCTAAGTTAGAGGCAAAAACCCGAAACAGAAAGATGGACTAAATATGATCACTCAATTAAGCAGTAGCATACAGGTCCATTTACTTCATTTAGTGAGACAAATCCTTGTAATTAGACATAAGCAAACAAACCCCACCTGTAAAGGACTTGCTGAACTTCAAGCTTTCAAGTAATCAAAGAACACATTTGGAAGCAACACAATATGAGGCAATCAAATACTTAACTTGAGTCACAATCATCAGTGCAATAATATTGTATGCTGCCCAGATTACAGAGAGAATGGAATTTAAACCCAGACAATTAGGACAAACAAAAAGCAAAAAGAACCCATGATTCTAATAGAGAAAAAGTGCCCAGATTCTCTGTTTAATGTTAGGTCACAAGGCATGTCAGAGAAAAACATAAACCCCAAAAGAAAAACAAACAACAACAACCAAAATTTAATTTTAGTGGGCAAATGCCCACAAATTTTGAACAACCAAAACAACAAAATTAAAAGGGAAAAAAGCAAAACAATCAAGCTCAGTGAAATGGGCATACATTGGAAGGGCTTCTTCAACTTCAACCACAATGAAGAAATTGATGTTCCTTACCAAAAACCCAGATGAATGTGGATCTAAGGCACCCCACCCAACTTGAGGGCACTCTCTCCAAATTTTGAGAAATCAAGAGAGAGAAATAGAAAGAGAGAAACCCAGACCCACCAGCAAGCTTATTGTACTATTTGGGTCCAAAGGGAAGAATTGAACAGAGTAAAAAAGGAAAAGCTGATGGGCAATGAATGAATAAAATTAAACAATGCCACTCTCTCTCTTTCTGTCTCTCTCTCTCTCAGTACAAACAACAGTCCCTCATCAAGTTCTTTTGCTTTTCTCAATGAGAGGAAATTTGACAACAACTTTGTTTTTCTTTTTGAGGGGGGCACTGGCTGCAAAAAGAAAGAAGGGTCATGTGTTCATTCACAGGCACAGCACAGCACAAAACAGGCTAGGAGGAGAGAGAAAGAAGGGGGGAACCCAGCAGGGATCAGTGATTGAGATTCTAGTGAGAGGAGAGAGAAAATGGGGGAATTTTTGCTTGATGAGTCTCAATTCATCTAAAAATGTGGGGTCTATGGGACCTGTTTGTGCCCCTTCTTTGCACTACACATCTTTTCAAGACAAATAATACATGGTACAATTTCTCTTTCTTTCTCTCTTTTTAACAGTTTGTGCTAAAGAGGGATGAATAATGGAACAAGGATTTCTTAGACATTGTTTGGTGATGATGGGGTGAAATTGAAATGAAATTGACTGCGATTCTGTAATCAAGAGCGTGGATTTTTATTGGCATTTTTTTGAATTTTGGAAGGATATACTATTATATGGGTTCATATGTTTGTTTCATATATTTGTAAAAAGGAATATAAATTAACATGTAAAAAATATCTAGAGGAATGTATAATTACTTGATTTTCCCTAATTGAAAGGTTTTTTTTTTTGATAGGATCCTAATAGATTTATATTTCTATTGTCACTTTTCTAAATGTCTAGGAAACTTTAAAAAGTGTGTTTTGTCAAATGGTGCTCACAGTTTTTGAACTGCAAATGAACTTATACAACATCTTAGTAGAGCCTATAAGTGGTTGTGAAACCTGTGATATGGAATTTGCTTAGATAATGAATTATCCTTCATATTGTAGTAGCACATAAGTGGTTATGACTTGAGAATGCTGCGATAATGAACTCAAGTTGCATAAATAGCATAAAAAGATAATTACAAGACCATGTTCATTGAATTTTGCAAAATTTGGGATTAGGTTGAGTAAAAAAAAAAAAACATGCATAATTTTTTGGTCCGAATTACTGATTAGTTAAAGGTGATCCTCAATGAAACCATTTACATTATTTTCATGCAGCTTTCAGTTAAATAGACTTCGATTCATTTCCATAAACTTACTCCCGTTAAGCTTTATATCTTCTTCATAGGATATTTCATATCAGCAGTTCAATGATTTTTAGTGTAAGCAAAACTAATTTCACTACATATTCAAACCGATTGTCCAAATTTCACAAAGTCTGGTGTTTCCTTCTCGACAAGAAGCTAAACATATAATGGGGCATCCAAATGAGATATTAATATGGAAATGAGTACAAATAATACTAACCGGCATAGTTTATACGTAAATTAAAAAGGATATATGGTTGTAAATTGTCCTCGTAATAAATTAAGTCACTCAAACAACTTGGCATTTTCATATCCACCAAATAAAATAAGTGCAAGGTCCACAAGGCCAAACAAATGAGTGGACGCCAAATAGCAAAGTTCTCGAGATTAGTTGATGGCCTTACTGTACTCAAAAATCAAAATGATCCTTAAAACATCTAGTGCCATTGTGACAAACTACACTTCTTAGTAGGATACTCTAGTCTTTTGAAACTACTATAAGTTGTTTAACCTTGACTACTTTTCATTCCTAGGGAAATTTGCAACTATAGATTTTTCACTTATTTTATTCTCGCCGCATGTAAAGCATGCATGTTCCTTCGCACCATTCACACTCACTTTAATAGGGATTTTGAAACTCAAATGCCATTTTAACTGAAAATACATGAAATGAATTGAATAGACAATTAATAATAATATGTAAGATAAGAAGTAGGTTGTTGACCTGATGAAATGAATTGAATTGAACTGAAGTGGGATTGAATAATAAAGGGGAGAACATGCCGTTATTGCAAGTACATTGGCCTGATGAGTTGAGTTTTGAGTCACTGAATTTCTAATTAGACATATTTGGATGAATTTATCGATTTGAACATAAGAATAAATAAATAAAACAGTGGAACAAGTAGATACCAACATAAAATACTATGATTAACAAACATCAACGAAAATTAACAAGTGTCTCCGCAAAATCTATCCATGTATTATCAATATAATCAACAAAAAATAGTAAAATCAACAAAGATCATTATAATCAATAAAGTTCAACAAAAAATAGTAAAATCAACAAAAGTTCAACAAAAAATCAACAATCAACAATTAATATCAACAAAAATAATATGAAGAGAACATAACCTAGGTGTGCTTGTGAGCGGCTCACGAACACTAATGTGCAAGTTTGAAAGTTCTTTAATTGATTCACTGTAATACGATAAGAGTTTAATTACCTATTAAACTTTAAAAGAGCTGATGCACCCGTGTGCGGCTTACAAACACATCTGCTCAAAAACGATTAGAACAGGAGTACAAGCATGATGGTCGTTGAATAGATGAGTATAGCATGAACATAACGAACTTAACTTGGCTTGACTCATCTATTTTGTGAAACGTGGTCAGTACATCTTAATATATTTTCAATCACTGAGGATATGGTTGCTTTAATTTTCTTATGTATTATTACTCGTGTTGCTTTTGCTTGAACCTTTGTTTTGATCGAAAACCGAAGCATGTTTCAAAGCAATTGTGTTATTTGTCCATTAGATCATACTGTACTCTAATACTCTAATAATCACCTGCAAATAAAATAACACAGTAGGAGTGTCCACTGTGAAGTGTCCAGCAGCTCAGCTCTGCTCTGCATGGTCAAATCATCAACGTCTTCTAACTTAATTTATTTTCAATTTACCAACAAACAAACATTTTGGGCAACTAATTCATAACACCTCAATACTAAAAAAAAAAAGGATTTTTTATGAAACACTATCTTTTATCATGCCCATTTTGCGAACAACTACCTTTTAAAAAAATTTTGCGAACAACTACCTTTTAAAATTAATTTTGTTGCGAAATGATACCTTTAGCAGAATTCAGGCCAAATTTTTAGTGAAATCCCCAAAATACTCTTACCCCCCTTTATGTAATTCACTTAAATCCTCAACTTTTTTTTTTAACCGTGCGCCCGGTTTAGAAAGTTTATATTATTTTATGCGAACTGTGTAAAGGTATTTTTCACGAGTATAGGAAAAGGTAAAGTTTAAGTGAATCAACTGAGAGGGGAGTGAGGGTATTTTGGGGATTTCACTAAAAATTTAGCTTCAATTCGGCTAAAGGTATCACTTTACAACAAAATCCATCTTAAAAGGTAGTTGTTCGCCAATAAAATTTTAAAAGGTAGTTGTTCACAAAGTGGATATGATAAAAGGTAATGTTTTAAAAAAAATTCTAAAAAAAAAAATGTAAACGTTGTAGGCCACAGCTTACTAAAAAAATAAATAAATATAATAAACATTTCCTCATTCCCGCCCTCTTGCTTGCCACGTTTTATTATTTCTTCTTTATTTTTATTTTTTTTGATGGGTCTCTCTCTTCTTGTTGGACCATGGTGATAGCGTGTAGCCGTGCTAGCCTACTACACTCTTCATAAAGTTAAGAGTTAGGAATGTGCCACTTCTTTCTCTAGGTATTAGGTAAGAATGTTTTGAATTGAATATTTATTCTAAACCTATATATTAATGGATCATATACTCCCTTATTATAGTTTCTATTCCAATCCCAAACTCAATTTGGTTAAAGGTTTTGTTGGTGTATGGGTCCTCTTTTAAGTGAGATTTTCGGGGTTGAACTTAAATTATGACAAACACTAACATATCGCTGAATTGCATGCTCAATCAGCTATCTTGGTTGTGACATAAAAGTTTAACATGTATGAAACAGGTCTGACTTTTACATGGGAGAACATATGATTTTTATGATATGTTGAGGTTTGTCGAGTTGCTTTAATTTCATGGGGATGATCCTTGAATCCAAAATCTCAAGATTGAGGTATGGCTGAGCTAACTACCACATACATATGAACTTAACCCTCTCATTCTTATCCCAACTTTTACATTTTAACATGAAATTGAGTCATACTAACCACCAATAGCTTGGTGGTTGTTCAAACTTTAACTGTTAAGTCATAGCAAACCAAAGGTGTGAACATCCACGTCTCTATATACCATGTAAAGTAAGAGAAATGAGACAATGGTTCGACCTTCAACCAAGGAAGTTTGAGGTCTAGCCTATTAATGGGTTGAGATATATTTTTGATTGACAATCAATTTGATCAAGACATTCTTACTTGCATTGAAAAGACAGAAGTTGTAGACACTAGACACGCCTCTTAAATTTCTTTTTCTTTTATTTCTTTACCACCAAAAAAAAAGAAAGAAATAAGTGTTAAACTACTAGTGAGAAATCAATAAGCTAGGCCCGTAAATGCATTTCCTGCCATGAAGGCATTAGAAGCAAAAAAAAACTAGTGGCTATCTGGCATGATGAATCAAAAGGATGATCGATGTGGATCATTATGATTGTCAAAATTACTTACATCAATTTTTAAAAACTATTGGTGGACACGATGAAGATGATCAACTCAACTCCCCCACACAAGAAAGATTTTTATGTGGGTCTTAAAATAAAAAATAAAAAAAAAAAAAAAGAAATTCTTCAATCCCATGAAATAAACCAAAGAGTTAGTGATTCAAATGATTAGATTGATAGTATTTTACTACAAATCCTTAGGCCATCACACCACAATCCCAGAAAAAAGCAAGTGTTTTTTATGTGATTGTGAGCAATAATCTAATCAAAGTGGGGGCATGAATTTCTTCTCTCTTTATGAAAAGAAGCAAAGCCAATGTTTGAATATTGAAAGTAGCCTCTGTTGGTTGAGAAATTTTTTTGTTGGAATTAGCAAAAGGGAGGGAGCTTCAACACAATAGCATTCCCATTCAAGGTGGGGTTGATTTGGTGGAGTGGGTTTTCTTTTTCATTCTTTTCTCACTAGGTTTTGGTGCTACCAATGGCTTTATTTTTTCCTTTTTACATTTTGTCCCCCCCTTCTAATCATGTTATATATATATACTTTCTCCAAGTGTTGATATATATAGTCTGAAATATTTATATTTTTTAAAAACCTTTTGAATATGTGGTTGATAAATAAATCAGTAAGGGATTTGTTGAGGAGTTCGACCAAGAAGAAATATTAGAAAAATTATGGCCACATTTGGTCATAAATCTAAGAATTGTATTTGCTTCTTGAAAATAATAATGTAAAATCTCAACATTATTAGTAAATAAAGGTTATGGAGGTTTAGTATTTATGATAACTTTCTCGATCTCCCATAAATACGAATATTCCTACCACTAGCTTTAATAACAATCGGATTATCACCTTCAATAGTAATTAGTAATAAATAAGTGTTTAGATGTACGTGCTTTCCATCACAACCTTATAGCCTGTTAAGCTCACACCATATTGTCTAGTGAATAAGAAAACTACATCCATTTGTTTCTTATCAGGCCATTTGATATATCAAGCGAGTACTAGGCAAATAAAAAGTAGTATTGTGTAAGCAAAAAAATAGTATTGAAGTGGTACTGGTTGAAAGAAAAAATGATACTAATTTTTGGGTCGTTAGTACCAATTTTAACTTACCAAGTACCATTATATAGTTTACCAGTACAATCCGCTTGATATAATATTTTGTGTTTCAAAATTTGTATGAAACAACCATCTACGTCTTGTTCTGAACCATCTGTTAGCATGTTGAATTAGTGCTTAAAGCCCAAATTCCATCCCCTTAAACCATAAACTGGGTTAGATTTTTAACCATCATATATTAGTTTAGCAATAAAGCTAGTAGTAAAATAATGGAAGTAAAACTTAAATGTATACTGGGCTGTATTCCTATCAATGAGGCCCATTTCTAGTTATCATTGGTTTTTGTCCAAAAGTGAGTTGGGCTTACCGCCTACGGTTAGAGATGTGGCTTAATTCATTGTTTGTGGGGGGAAAAGAAAATTGAGGAAGAATTTGTAAAGGGGATTAAAGGTGAATCTAGCAACTAAGGGCCTGTTCGGGGTGGTTGTCAATTGCCAGTTTTTGGTTTTGAAAAATTTTCAACTCTTTCTAGAAATTTAATTTGAATCTGAATTTTTTTGTACTTACAATTTCCTACTTAATTTTCAAAATTGACAACAGAAAACTGAAAACCAAAAAAAGTGGTTTCCAAAAACTAGTTTTGAGAAAAAAGGTGGTTAGAGTCGGTTAGGGCTCCAGCAGTGCATGAGTGGCGATTTGGCGATTCTGCGGTGCTGATCCACCATGGGAGGTGGCGGAAAGAGAGGAAGGCCTCCGAAACAACCTAAACAACAGAAATCTGCAAGTTCTGGGAAGAATACGAAGCAATCTGGTACCAAATCTGCATCGACATCTACTGCAATGGAGGTAACAGTGAATACGCCATTGCCGAAGTCTCCTCAACTTGGCGATTTTCTCAATTCTGAGGTGATTCAGATGATTGGTGGACTTCCTGATCCAGGTATTCCCTATTCGATTCCTGTTCCAAATCCAAGCACTATGGGTCCTGTGAATGAGGGTCTGGAAGCCCAGCTTTTGTAAACGCTAGTGTCCATACCGCCAGCCCTAAGAGCTGGGGGGATGAGACAAGTGATGATGGTGAATTTTCTAATGGAGGAGGTATACCAGTAGAGGAACAAGTTAAATCTCCAATTCCACAGGCTCCAGGGGTGGGGAATTGGAAAAGGGCCTTTGCTGGTAACCGAGATCCTAATAAGGGTCTACCTCTACAATTCATGCCTGGAGTGGGGAATGATGAACCTGTGGTGTTTGATATTGATGATGTTGAATGTGATTACTGGCGGAATACTCTTGTGGGGCTGGTAATTGGTGGTACTCCAAAAATGGCCCCAATGAATGAGTTTGTGAGAAAGAAATGGAACAATATCCATGCCCCTCAGCTCCTATATCATAAGAAGGGGTGGTTTTACATCCGATTTCAGTCGAGTGGGGATAGGGATGAGATCTTAAAGGGTGGGCCATGGATGATAGGTAACAAGGCTCTTCTTCTTAAACCCTGGACCCCAGATTTCTGCATAGAGAGGGCTCAGATCACTAGAATACCTGTATGGGTGAACTTCCCCAACTTAGATGTTCAATTGTGGTCAGCTACTGGTTTGAGCAAGTTGAGTAGTAGAGTTGGCTATCCTATGTTTGCTGATCAGTGTACAGCAAACAAGGACAGGGTATCTTATGCAAGAGTTTTAGTGGAGGTTGATATATCCAAGCCTCTGCTAACATCAATACCCATTGTGACTCCTTTTGGTGAAACCTTGAATCAAGAGGTTTACTATGAATGGGTACCCCACTATTGCCCTATATGTCAGAGATTGGGTCATACTGAAAACCAATGCAGAAGAAATAAGAAGTCACAGCAAAACACTGAAGAGGCGAGGATACCTGAATCTGCTCAAGAGGATACAAATGCAAACCAAAAGATTGAAGAGGCAAATCAAATCTCACAGCCTGCTCAGGGTAGTGAGGGCTTTACACTGGTCACAGGGAAAGGGAACAAAGAGGGGGAAAGAGGATCATTACAGAGGATACATGCCAGTACCATGCCTGGGGTTAATGGTTCTGCTCAGAGGGGATCAGAGAGGAAGTTAACACCACTGCAAGCTGTTATGAAAAGTGCCAATAAGTTCTTGTTGCTGAATCAGCTGAGGGAGGATGATACAGATGGAATAGAACAGGAGGAGGAAAATATACAAAGAGAGGGGCCCTCCAACCCTACCACCTTATGAAGATGGGTGCATGGAACATCAGGGGTTGTAATGAACCCCTGAAGCTATAGGAGACTGTGGATCTCTTGTGGAAAGAAAAGCTGGAGTTTCTTGGTCTCTTAGAGACTAGAATAAAGGAGGGAAAAGCTGAGAAAATTAGAAAACAATTCTTTAGCAATCTCAGTATTGTTGATAACTACAATGCCCATAGAAATGGTAGATTTTGGTTATTGTGGAATGAATATAATGTGGGAGTCACCATCATCAGTACATCCATGCAAATGATACACTGCAGGATCTGGTTAAAGAGGAGTACCTTCAGGGCTTATGTTACCATTGTGTATGCTGCTAATGATAGAGAGACTAGAAGAAGATTGTGGGAGGATATAACCTATATTCAACAGAATATGCAAGAACCTTGGTTTTTAATGGGTGACTTCAATGTGGTTATGCAAGAAAGTGAGAGGGATAGTAATGCTCCGCCTGATAGAATTGCTATTACTGAGTTTGCTGACTGCCTACTCAAGAATGAACTCTCTGATGTGCCTGCTACTGGGTGTTTTTACACCTGGATGAACAATCAAGAGGGGCAGAATAGAGTCCTCTGCAAACTGGACAGAGTCCTATTTCATAAGCATGCCTTGCTTCAAAATGTTAATGCTACTGCACAATTTTTACCACATGGGGTATCAGATCACTCTCCAACCATTGTTACTATCCCAGAAAATATTGTGTCAGAACCTAAACCTTTTAGGTTCCTCAACACATGGTGTGATGATGATGTTTTTCTTGATACAGTTAATTCTGTGTGGACAATCCCAGTCTCAAGGTCTCCTATGGGAAGGCTTATGAAGAAACTGAAGAACCTCAAGCCTTTGTTGAAGGGCTTGCATAAGAAGAATTATATGAATATTTATGATAAAGTCAGGGATTGCAAGATTAAACTCACTCAGCTTCAGGAGGATCTGATGAAGAACCCAAGAGATGATCAACTTGTTAGTGCAGAGAAACTACAAAAGCAACAATATCTTAAGCTGAAGAACTGTGAGCTTCTAGCATACAAGCAAAGGGCAAAAATTCATGATCTCAATCTTAGAGATGAAAATACTTTATATTATCATGCAAAGGTAAAAGAAAGGGCAGCCAGAAATAGAGTGGGGGCGATTGAAGACATGAATGGTAACAGAAGAGAGGGGGCTGATATCCCTAATGCCTTCATTGAATATTACACTCACTTGTTGGCCCAGAGTCCCACCCAGCAGGATATTGAGGAAGATATTATTAAGCAGGGGCCAACTCTTACACTTGAAGATGCAGATAAATTGTCTCAACCTGTGACCAGAGCTGAAATCAAAGCTGCCCTGCACTCTATTGACAATAACAAAGCACCTGGCCCTGATGGATACACTTCCATATTTTTCAAAAAAGCTTGGAGCATTGTTGGTGAGGATTTTTGTGTGGCTATTGAAGACTTCTTCAGAACTGGAAGCTTAATGCAGCAGGTAAATGCTACATTTCTCACTGTTATTCCAAAAATTAACAACCCCCAAAGTGTGACCCAATTTAGGCCAATTTCTTGTTGTAGTGTCATCTATAAAACTATAACAAAAATTATGGCTAATAGGCTGCAGTTGGTGCTTGGTGGGATAATTAGTGGAGAGCAAACTGCTTTTGTTCAGGGTAGAAACATAACTGAAAACATAGCAATGGCCAATGAACTCTTTAAACACTATGGGAGGACTCACATATCACCTAGAGCAGTGATTAAGGTTGATTTTCAGAAAGCTTATGACACTCTAAGTTGGCATTTCCTTGAAAAACTGATGATATCCCTTGGTTTTCCTGTTGTTTATGTTAAATGGATTATCAAGTGTATTAGTAATGCTAAATTCTCTATTTGTTTGAATGGCTCACCCTATGGATATTTCAACAATGGGAGGGGATTGCGACAAGGAGACCCTATTTCCCCATATTTGTTTGTCATTGGGATGGAATATTTCACGAGAATGATGAAGAAATTGAGTTCAGAGAAGAAGTTCCATTACCATCCACAATGCTCTAGGATGAGCCTATGCCAACTATCCTTTGCAGATGATCTACTATTGTTTTCTAGAGGTGATAAAACTTCTGTCATAGCTGCTGCTGAATGCCTTCAGAAATTTGGTGAAATCTCAGGTTTGAAACCTAACCCTCAGAAAACATGTGTTTATTTTGGTGGGGTGTCTACTCATGAGAAGACTGAGATACTTCACTCTACTGGGTTTACTGAAGGGCACCTACCATTCAAGTATTTGGGGATCCCCCTAAATAATTCTAGAATCACTTCCTCTATGTGCAGTTCACTTGTTGAAAAAGTGAAACACAAGCTCATGCACTCGACAAATCTTCTCCTATCACATGCAGGGAAATTACAGCTTATTAATAGTGCGGTGTTTGGGATTCAAGCTTACTGGTGTGCAGTATTTGTCCTCCCTAAATGTGTTGTTCAAGAGATTGATAGAATTTGCAGACAATTCTACTGGGGTAGTACTGATAATAAGAAGAAGATGAGCTGGGTGGCCTGGAGCTTCATGTGTAGACCTAGAAGAGAAGGGGGCATGGGAATCAAAGAGGTATTAAGTTGGAACAAAGCTTTCATGATGAAATGGCTTTGGAAAGTCACATATCAGCATAGTTCTCTGTGGGCTAGATGGACCCTGAAATATCACTTGAATAAGACTGATCTTTGGCACTATGAAGCTAAATAAAATGACTCCTCTTTTTGGAGAGGGATCCTGAAAGTTAGAGACCTGCTTCTTCTTAAAGTTGGAGGGGTTGACACAGCTAAACAGTGGCTGAATAACTGTGCTTGTAATGGTGTTTTTGTGGTACACAAGGCTTATGATATGATTAGAGATAGATCCCCTGTCTTGTACTATCACAGTTTGGTATGGGAAGCTGCTGCTATCCCCCGGCATGTAGTCACTACTTGGATGGCCCTTCACAACAAATTACCTACCCTGGACATAATGAAGAAGAGAGGATTTAGTTTGCCTAACAGATGTTACTTATGTGAAGCAGCAGAAGAAACTCATCGGCATTTGTTCTTTGAGTGTAATCTCAGTGCTAATGTTTGGCGTCAAATTCTGAAATGGCTAAGGATATCTAGAGGAGTTTGGACTCTTAAACGTGAAGCTAAATGGTTTTGCAAGCACTATAAAGGAAGCAGCATGGTGAAGAGATGGCGAAGAGCTACATTTTCTGCAGTGGTAGCTGAATTATGGCGAGCTAGGAACTATGCCGCATTCAGAGACATAAAGCCATTAACTAGTCAGATCATTTACTAGGTTAAATATGCTGTAAGTAGCAGAATTTTGTATAGAGATATCACTATAGACAGTATACTTATAGATACCATATAGCTATTATGGTGAGGTTCTTGTGAGGGGAGAGAAACAGGCTATACCCTGTTTTGTACAGTTTCACTGACTTTTTTCCCCGAGTGGATGAATAATAGAAGTAGACCCGTTCTTGCAAAAAAAAAAAAAAAAAACTAGTTTTGAGTTTTCAAAAAAACTAAAAACTGGCAACTGGCAACTGGCAACCACCCCAAACAGGGCCTAAGAGTTAAACGAGGACTATCTAAGGGGCCAAAATGTTTGGACTGAGACTTCTATAATACTCATATGCATGTACCACATAATTAAATTAAACGAAATTAAAGGTGTTCGGTACACTGACAAACAAGTTATAGTTTATATACTTGATCAAGGGTTCAAGTCTCGTAAAAAGTATTTAGTGGAATATCGAGATCGTGCGTTAGGAGGTGGCAGCAAAAAAATAATATAAAGGAAATTTTACAAAACTCGAGTGTGTTGTATATTAATTTTGAACTTAGAAGGATACTTAAAGTGTATTTGGCAAAATGCTTATAATTGGAATCCCGCACCGATCCATACAGACCCACCCATAGGCCATTGTATGACAGGCAAGTCGCGAGATGACTTAATAGTCCCACACATTGAGGCAGGCTAGAAGACAGAGGGGGATATTTCGAGTAGGACTCGAACCTACTTAAAGTGTATTTATTTGAACTAGAACGATATATTTTTCCAATGTACTTTTAAATAAGGTTAAACTAGTCATTTGACTCCTTAACTTAATTAGTATACACAAACCCAAAAATACCATTTATTCAATAAAAAAAAAAAAAAGAAGAAGCCTTTTTAACACCCAAAAAAGATGGTTTCTTCAATCATTAGTATTAACGACACATGTGATCAAGTCCATTCATAATTTGGGTTCAAAGTATCATACAAGAGGCCATACGGTAGGTCACATAATACAATAGAATGTTCATGACACATAATTTGCAAGGTTCTGATATGACATAGACAAAAAGATACTTGTAAATATCATCATATGTAGTTGCCACGTGATAAACACATGGGTGGCACTTGGGGGATGAGCTATATCATAATGGTGACGAATATTGTATTTTTTTTCTACGTTTTAATATATTTTTGAACATATGAATGGTACCAATAAACTTGTTACTCTATTCATGACTCATATGAGTAAAAGAAAGTTCATAACCAAAAAGTGTTTCACGGTAGTGGTTGATACTTTCATCTTTTAGTAAGGTCGAGGATTCGATATGTACATGATTTGGACAAAATTATACATTCAATAATTCTCAATGTTTCTGCTACGATTGTCTTCTTGGTAAACAAGCTGCCATCCAGACCATACGATAACTCCAAAATATTAATTTTTTTTTTGAATAAATTTTTTAAAAAGAAATCTAGGTAGATTATAGTACGTTCCAAAATGTAAAATGTTTCCGTTAGGTGGCACTCCGGCGGAAACTGACACTTCACTAGCGCGTCCAAGAATAGTCAACGATGGCCGCTATTGCTACAACGACTAGTGATCAACTGATCATAGTCTTATGTCGGTTAAGTTTTAGGCCAAAAGTCACCCTCTCAAACCGCAAAAAACACCCCCCCTAACTCCCAAGTCCTTTCACCGTCTCATTCACGTTTTTCTTTCTCTACCCTTTTCCTCTCTTTCCCTTTCCACTGCCAACAACCGCTGCTCGCTCCCTCAGATCAATCAATCAATTTCTCTCTCCTCACTCTCTCGAAACTTCCATGGCCGCTGCCTTGGCCAGCCCATCGAGAGTCGCGCCGCCGTCGTCTCAAACCATGGACTCTTCCTCTCTCTCTCCTCCTCGCCCGCCGTCGGAGGCAGGCTCTGACTCTTCCTCTCTTGATCAATCTGATCGCATCAGCCGATCCTTGAGTCTTTCGAGAAATGGCGATTTCCAGGTAACCTAATACTATTTCGTTGAATTTGATCACGAATTTGTTTTTAGCGTTGTTGCTTAGTGCGGTAGAAAACCGGAATTTATTTGAATTTCGGGAATTTCTTGAACTGGAATCGTTGTCATTTGTTGAATTGTAGTTCAAGAACGGTGATCATATCCTTTTTTTTTTTTTTTTTTTTTTTGTTTAGTTGAGAAATTGATTACAGTTTTTGATGGATTTTGGTTGTTTTCGGTTGGTATTGAACTTTGGGGACGGTGTTTGTTGTTGTTTTTGCAATTGCATGCAGTCTTCGGGTTCGTTGAGGAGCGAGGAGTACCGCCAGCTTTTTCGCCTGTCTTCTGATGAGGTAAGTCCAATGGTAGTTGGCTGCATTGTAGTACAGTAGTCTTAGTACTATCACCAAGTCATTCAATTTTGTAATTGCGTACTTGTATTCTCTTACTTTAACCAACTTAAGGAATTTGTTTAGTAGTAAATTTTGAGTGTGCATCTCCTGAGAAAAGTGACCTGATCGCCTAAATTTGCCTCGTCAAAATGGAGTATTAAATAGAAGTAGTCTAAGAATAGTAAGAGCAAATTTCATGGGGTTTCATGTTTGAGATTACCAAAATTGAACCCTTCAAAGGATTAGAGGGGGAAAATCGGCTTCACATTTGGGGGAATTTCATTGAGGGGTCATCGATATGACCTTCAAAACTGCTTGCTACGACATTGGCTGGCTCTTTTGGTCTTTCTGTTGCGCACTCTCACATGGGGAGAGGGCAATAACCATACTAGAGAGCAGAATTCATCTTGGATTGCAAGTTAAGGTAGACATCCGATTCCCAATGGGATTGAAATCATCCCTCGTAAAGGACTAGTTGAAGAAGCATGTAAAGGACTAATTAAAGAAGAAGCTAGGACTTACCTTTTTGGAATTGAGAACATTTCTTACTAAGTTAGAGAGTTTTCCTTTTCGTTTCCGCAGGTTTTCCTCGAGAGTTATCTTACTTGTAATAGTCACCAGTTGCCTACTCTCTAGTGTTAAATATTCAATGTGAGAATCCCAATGCCGTTTGAATTGGATGTGCTGTATTAAAGTAGAGAGGTGAAGGAAAAAGGAGGATAATTAATGTAGCTAGAATGAAATTCCTCAGTGTGCATACTAATAAGGAAATTCATCAAGCTGCGGAGATTGATCCTTTAGCTTGCTCGAATTAAGTTCTTCATTAGCTGCCTTAACAAAATTTTATACCTTGCAGTGAGGGTACCGTATTAACCTGTTATGTAAATTAGCCATTGATGTTGCTGTAGTCATTTGTGCTTTCCACTGATAAATAAAACACACGACAAGAATGCACAAACCTACTTGATGTTGGATACCTGAAACTTAGATAAGTGCTCACCTACATTATTAAATATATCTATTTATCTAGACCTTGCTACTTTTTTAATTTATTTTATTTTTAGGTGCTGTAATAGTTTTGTATGTGGGTCCATGGTCGGGCCTTTTTCCGGAGATAGCCCAATTAAAAAATGCAGTTCTTCCATGCTTATTAAACCGGGATTGAAGCTAAGAGATTAGTCAGATTACCAAGTGAAAAATTGAGGTTCATTGGATAGAATTTGATCTTCGATGAGCTTAAATGCTCCCGTTTCAAGGGCGGTTTCTTGAGATGCTGGATATGATAATCTGAAGTAGGGAATTATCTTTCACAAGTTATGACAAACAAGTATGATGTGTATTTTTTTCAATGTGCCATTATTCCTTCAATTACTGCTCTCATGTTCCCCGCCTGGGNAGAAGTCATGGGATGTCATGGTGGTTACAGTCATAGGTGAAAATAATTAACTTGGTTGGCAGGCTTAAAGTTACTTATGCTGTAACTCTGTGGTTGAAGGGGTTATGGTTGTCTTTAATGTAATTGTGAGTGCATTCTGTTAACGTCGAACCTGATTTTGCTCATTCTTGTTTATATTCCCATGTGTTTAACTTTATTATAACTCATATTCTTCTCACTTCTGTCACAGTTTTGTATTTGCCCCTGGTTCCTCAAATAACATGCCTCAACCTGTAAATCTGTATGAGTACAATTCATGTACTATTTGATTCCTCTTTAATATTGATACTGCTAATAAGATTCAATTTAACTGAATTATTAGTTTTTTCAGTCTAATTTTTCTCACTGCCATGGTACCTTTCTTTTCCCTAATTCTCTCTTTGTAACAGTTTGTTGTGGTCTCTGTCCATGTCGGTATGTATCACTTTAGGGCATCATGTCATTTTCTGATATTGTTGAATCACAGTCACCAATTACTTTGATCATAGCGAATTGGGAAACCTTTCGTGTTGTTTAAGTCAAGTTATGTTGGTATAGGTTTCTGATAATATATGGGGGGAATGGCTGGAGGAATCTATCAAAAGCTGTATAGATAATCGGAAGACTTATTTTTATTATTTTCTTTCTCCGATTATTTTGCATTTCATTTACATTTACTACTTTTGATGCACTGGCCACTAAATTAGGGTTTTATTTGATGATTATTTGTTATGAGTTTACTTTTGTAATCAACTGTTGCAAGTACTTTTGTATACCACATCATTCTCTAGACTGAATCCAATTGACCAATTAAAACAAGCAAAATAGAAAGTTTAATTTCTACCCTAAAAAGTAAAATAAAATAATCTAATATATCCTCTATCTGGCAGGTTCTCATGCAGGATTTTAATTGTGCAATACAAGAAAATATCCTCATTCAGGTAAGCCTGATTATGTTCCATTCTGAATGTACACAAGTCATCATCCAGACAGCTACTAATGCAGCTAACCTATCACTTTCATTACCTATTCTTTCAACTACTGATGTCTAGAATCTCTAGATCAAATTGGACAAATAAGTTTTCAAGCTCATGCTCATATTTAACTATTACGGTTATTGTGCAGGGGCATATGTACTTGTTTGCTCATCACATATGCTTTTACTCCAACATATTTGGATTCGAAACAAAGGTAATGCATTGAGTTGCCAGCATTGATTGATATGTGTTCATTTATTAATTGGTTGAATGTTCATTAGGATTTACTCTGTAGTAACTTGAAATATGGAAGAAGCAGTAAAGAAATATAAAAAAACCCAGCACTCTTTGTCTCTCTTGAGTAGAAGTAATAGTAATATTGCCGCTAGCAATTGCTCCTAATGAAATCAAGTAATTCGAGTTTTCTAAGCTTCTTTCATTTGCGTAAAGCCTGTAAAATATGAAGCTGAAAAATTCTTTGATGCAACATATGATGCAAATGGCAAATGGAAACGAAACAAAGAAAACTTCGTGCTTCAAGTATATAGCTGTTCTGTTGGTATGTTTTCCTAGTATATTGAGGACTTGGCTTTTACATTTGCTGTATGTGAATCACACCAGAAAATAATCCCATTCCAAGACGTCACAGCTGTGCGAAGAGCAAAGACTGCTGGCATCTTTCCCAATGCTATAGAGATTGTGGCCGCAGGAAAAAAGGTAACTGATGCCATTCAGGTTTCTAGTTTTGACAATTGGAATGTAGATAATGGCCAATTGGATATGGTATTGACTGATTTTTTTATGGTGATTTTGCTTGGATTTGGCAGCACTTTTTTGCTTCATTTTTGTCTCGTGATGAGGCTTTTAAAATCATTTCTGATGGATGGGCACAGCATGGTGATGGTCTTAAAGGCGTATTAGATCACCAGGTAATCCTCCATCTCACATCGTATTATTGCTAATATATGATAGGTTGTAATTTACAAAAAGCTGGCTTGTTCCATGGTCATGTCATCCATGTTGAAGGTATTTCTTGAGATTTCTTTTTTAATCGCCCTCCCACCACCCTTTAACAACATGTGGAAGTTTACTTATGGGGTTGTTGGCTTTTGAGTGATGATTGATCGATTGCTGTTGAAGCTATAATCCTGCATGTGTAAGACATGGTTGAGTGAGTAGTAGTGAAACATGTAGTAAAACACTTTTATATAGGAGTAATCTATTATGATTTTATGGCAGTGGAAAGATTTGTGGTATTACTTCTAAAGTTTTCTTGTAATTCACACTTTTGATTAGGATTCTAAATCTGAGATGGGTTCCCAGTTGAATGGAGTTAGTTCAGCTGAAAATGGCAATGGCTATGGTTCCGCAGTCATGGAGTTGGATTCTGATGAAAGGTAATTTATCGAATGACTCTTGGCATTACTAATCATTAATCTATAATATATGTTTGATCTTATTAATTCCACTTACCGCTAGGAACTTGGAGTTAGCTATATCAGAAGATACCAAGCTTCTTCCCAATCATGAAGATGGTAATGCTAGGATGACGTCAGAAGTTCCCGATGTAGCCGAAGAGAACCGAGATGCTTTTGTAGATGCAGAACCTTCAACTTCTTCTGGGTCTGTTAAGTGGAACCAGGAAACTCAGGATGCTCCTGAAGGTAAACCTCGATTTTTGGTCTCTTGATCGACTTGTGTAAAGATCTTTGCTTACAGAGTAAATGGATTGTATACATCATTTAGGAGATGGTTTCTTTGCAAAAGGTAAATAAATTTTTATTTTTGAAGAGACAGCTCTGCTAGTAGATCAAAGGATTATAAAATTTTCCATTATGCTGGGCGCGTGAGGGTATTATTATCAAACACAACTAATTGGAAGTGAACCTCTTGTTTGATGAATTATTTAGGAGGATGTCTATTTTTTCAGATAAAAATAATGAAAAATATGAATGAGTACTAAAAGCACATGCAAGAAAGTATAGCAAAAATATACAGGATGTCTTCTACTATGAAAGTAGTTACAAATTGGCAAGTTTTGCTGGACCTCCGAGATATAGCATAAATACTAAATGTTCTTACTGCTCTAATCCATAAAATAGCTAGGTATCTAACTCTAATGAGTCTAATCCAAATCACCTCTGAGGAAGTTGGAGAATCAGTCAAGACATGTGGATTTCTTGCCAACCATATGCATCACGACACTGCCAGAAAAGCATTAAGTTAAATAATATTTACTTCTCCTTTCTCCTCCCATACCCCAAAAGCATGTTTGCGAGAACTCAACATTAGTTGATGTTCACACCCAAGGCTCCTCAAACACACCAAACAACGTAATCCAGAGCACCTAAGACAGATTGCCCATTGTCTGGAAGATAAATGTCAAAAGGATTGGATTGTCAAAAGCTAAAAGATAGTATTTTGAGAAGTTTAGTGTTACAGAACTCTTTATGCTTATTGGTATCAAGATCACATTTGGTTGATGGGTGGATATTATTATTATATCGCACATTTTTTCTCTTGTGGTGGTTATACTTGGAATAGTTTTATCATCTTGCTGGCATTTCAGTTCTCTGATTTCTCACTTTCAGAACCTTCATAACATTTCATGATCCCTTTTAATCTGTGCAGTACCCAAATGTTTCACCAAGGTTGCAGAGTCCAAGTTTCCGGTACTGCATTTTTTTTACTTAAATTTTTTTCTGTAAAGGAACATGATCATAATAGGGTCATTTAGTGCAACTTTTGCATGACTCTGGTGTTATATTTCATATATCTTGACTGTTGATTGCAGATAAGTGTAGAGCGCTTCTTCAATCTATTCTTTTCTGATGATGCAGCTGGTTTTACTAAATCTTTCCATGAAAAATGTGGAGATAAAGGTATTCTTATCATGATTTCGTGAAATTCATTTTTCTTGGGTGTTACATTATCTTTAAGACGTGCTGCAAAGAAAATGGTCCTTTTTTAATAGGAGGGAGACTGGAGAGTATTTCTTTAGATGGTATATATGGAGCCTTTGACCTTGCCAAACCTTTCTACAGGACTCACATTAGGTCTCTTTGTTGCTGTCATTTAAATTCTACAAGAGCAGTGAATGCCTCCCTCTTCCCAAGGAAAAAGGGAAAAGTAGAAGAGATACTGGAAATGCTAGGTGTTATTGTATCTTATTTGTCTTAAATTTTCTTACTTATTGCTGTTGTATGGTCAGATCTTAGGTGCACTTCGTGGTCACCCCATGACAAATTTGGATATGTTCGTGAGAAAACTTTTCAGCATCCAATTAAAGTTTATTTCGGTAGGCTATACTCTGTTATTCTAAAATGCGTTTGTCAGATATATCTTATATGACAAGGTATTGGATACTGACATCTTTCTGTTTATGAAGGTGCAAAATGTGGTGGATGCAAGGATACCCAGAAATTTCGAGTCTATAAGGACAGGTTTGTCACCTTTTCTCTTTGGAAATCTTTCTAATATTGCTATCACAGAACTCTAAGCTGTATTCTTCTCCTCCAAATTTTGTTTTCTTTTTCTTTTGGACTTGGCATCGCAAATAATTGGCTGGGAAAAAAATGATATATGTTTCCACTGTGAAGCACTGGTACTTCTACCTAGTGACGTACCACGTACCAGAGACGTCCCGGAAACGGGTACTCGGTGGAAACGCTAGGAAACGGCTGGGGAAACCCACAAATTTTCAAAGTTGAAACAAAACCCATATACCTTAGGTTTTTTCCACTTTTTTCTTCTCTGTCTTGGTTTTATGTGGAAGGAGACAAGAAAGTGGTATTGATTTAAGTGGGTGGTGTTGGCTTTGACCTTAAATTGACATTTATCTATTTCGTATCCATGGTTATTTTCATTACTACATATATTTTTACTTATATTGAAGTTTTAAATTCTGATTTTTTTTTTATTCAGCGTTTCTTCGCCGTACCAGTTTCTTACATTTTGGCAAATTGCCGTTTCCCCGTAGCCGGTTGTGTTTCCCACCCCGTCTCTGTGCAACATAGTGTTTCCATATCTTGATTCACAGTCAATTATTATTTTTGAAGTAAGGGGTATTAGTTTGGGATCATAGCTGGGCTGCACTGGGAATTTGCTCTCCAGTAATTGTTATATATAGAAGCTTGATGATGGCTGGACGTTGTTTCTTTGTCCAATTATGGATTTCATTATGCCTCCTTTTTTGAATAGGGGCTCAGTGTAGCAAAGTCTGTCTCAAACCAAAAAAAAGAATGAACAAAGATTTCACCATTTTGTTGATCTCAATTAATTCTTGCTTTTGTCATCTTTTTTTTCCTTTTCTTCTTCCCCACCCCCCTTTTTCCTTTGAAAGCCAGTCTTGTTTTGGTCTTATTCTGTATTACTTGAGTGCTGCCCACGCTTCATTGTGTTCCACTTTAAAATGTTTCTTGACCTGCTGCTTATTTCAATTTTGGACTAGCATTGTTTACTCTTTCCATAAATATTCTTTTCAGCCATCTGGTTATTGAGACTTCACAGGAAGTGAGTGATGTGCCTTATGCCGATTACTTCACTCCTGAGGTACGTTGTCTTTTTTCTCCTCTTAAAAAATAAAAATAAGTTATGTTTTCTCTATGCTGATTACATAACCAAATAGTGTGTTTTTGAGAGAGCCTCGGATGATGTGATGTGGGACAGTAATGCAAAATGCTACTCTATCTTAGTAATTTTGCAACTATATCATGTATAAGAATGAGCTTTTAGGAGAAGTAAGAATTGGAAAATCTAAGAAATCTTTGCTTTAAAGACAAAAATGAACAATTAAGTTAACACGATTCAATATAGAATGCAAGGATGTGGTATTGTTTTAAGGAAATATTTGTATTTCTTTGCTGTTGTCCAAAAGGATAGTTGTTGACATACAAAATTAAGCAGGACCTAAAATTAAGTATCATGCAAAATTCTGTGCCAAAATCAAGAGAACTCAAGGGCTTGTGACCATGACTCAATATCTTAAAAAAGGAGACTGAAATTTCTAAAGAGATGGTTTGTCCCGAAAATCCACTTGTTTCTTTCCTTGCATGTACACCAGGTTGCCTAGAGAACCTGTTTCTTTTGCCAGTATTTTTTAAAATATGGTTTTCTGTTACTGACATATTCTTTGGCAGGGATTCTGGGATGTACAGAAAGTTGATGACCAATCTGGTGAACATTGTCTTTTGCAAGTGTATGTGAATGTTGCTTTTTCTAAGAAAACCATTTGGAAAGGTGTGTTCATGAACTCTTCTCCTCCCTACCTTCCTACCCCCCAAGTCTCATTTCTGTCTCTCAGAGACTGCTTGCTGCCCTATGGCAATAGCTTAAAAGCATTAACCAGTTAAATTTCTAGCTTAATGTAGACATAGCTTTTTTCAAGGACAATTCCATAGTATTTTTCTGTACAAAGCCAGTAAGTGCAAACTGAATTGCATTCCATGCAAGTTGATCAGTCTGGGTTTGCCATGGGCTTAGATAGGTTTAGAGCATTTCAAAATGAGAAAGCTTGGAATGATATAATTCATCCTATCATGCGTGTATATATATGGCGGGTTATTTCTTGTTATATAAACAGTACTTTAGTTATGTTGCAACAAGTGTAACCTACCGTTTTTCAGATATATATATTAGAAAAGAATTTCTTATTTTATTGTCATCTTTGGTGTTCTTACAAATTTCTCACTGTTTGGGAATGTGTCTTGAAGTATTTCTGGTTCTTCCCTGGTCACAGTTGGTAGATCTCTACTGTTGTCACCACAAATACCTTTCCTTTTTAAAGGCAGAACTGCATTTCCTTCTGGAAACTATCTTGTCTGGTTGATATTAAATCCCTGCCATTCGTCACCTTCAATAATCATGAATACCAGCACCTGCAGGACATTAGGGAAATAAATCTATGAGCCAATGTTAACAGGACACTATTGGTGTCAGAACACACCCTATTATGCATTATGTTATCTGGTTTTCAGCCTCTTGTGCATACTGTCCACATATCTACATGGATGCAGAATGCTCATGGATATTGTGTCTATTGCTAACAAAATAAAAGCCCAATACCTTTTAGTAGGGTAGGCAGAAGCTATATTCAAACTATGGCCTTTAGTAACAATATACATTTGTATAACCGCTGGCAAGTTTTTGTCTGATTATGATTATCTTGCTCCTGGAGTCCGCGTCCAACAATAGGCATATCCTTTATTTGTAGAGATGCCTTATTTGCCCAGGTTATCTTAAAGACTCGTCTTTGATTCTTGGTAGGAGCTACTTGATTCTAAGTAAAACAATCCTTGATGCCTAATGCATCGGCACTTCTAGGTTTGCATGCTAAATCCTAGAAAACCATATAGACTTTCTTGTGGGAACCATTACATTGCAGATTGCCTAAATATGCTTATCCTAGAAATCTAGGATGCATGAATACTCATAAAAAGCTGCCATATCTGTTCCTGGTAGATATTGCTTACCATACACGTTGGACACACGTGAATACAGTTTCGCTTCTGGAAATTTTGTTCTGTTGTACTTCTCACTTCTACTTGACGGTGAAAGTCCTTAAATATGACACTTGTTCCGATATATTTTCGTCTCTTATGGAATGCCATATCGCTGTATCTGTATACATAGGCAATTGTCTATGTCTGTACTCTGTACCCATGCATGAAGCATACTCAAAAGGAGGAGAGCTGATGCGTTGAGATTTGCCTGCACATGGCAATTTCTCGACAGCACATGATCTGGCTCTATTCAACAATCTTCTCCAGAGAGGTGATTAGGAATTATATCTGAAATCAGCAAGGGGCTCTTTGTAGGATCTACTTGAACTAGTCCGAGTTAGTGAAGGATTGATCTCTGTAACTGGTAGTCAACTCCAGCCAAGATAATATGAGATTTTACTGAGATCGTAACTACTTCTGGTTGCACCTTTGACCATCTTTTCTTGCCAATTTCTTCCACCACACCCGAGAGAAGAGGACGTTGAAAACATGTCTTGATTTGAGGTCCTGGATTTAATGTGGAACCTTGGGTGTCCTTTCCTCCAAATTCAACTGCTTCTCATGTAGCTTCGGGTTTCAGGCTTTGCTTCCTTAGTTAATACTGTTTTCTGTGTACTCTGAATACTATCTCCCCTCTTGATGGAATTTTGGTGTAAACTTTATATCTGCAACCTTAGCTTTCTTTTCTTGGATGTATTTTATTAATTCAGCCTGTCCTGCTTCTTATCATAGGTAAGATAGAACAATCAACCATGGAAGAGTGTCGAGAAGCTTATGCAACGTGGATAGACCTTGTATTTTCTCTCTCCTTATTTGTGCAGTTACTTTATTTTTGAGCTCTCTCAAACCTTGACAGACAGTGAAGAACCCAGTATAATTTTTCTATTTTTTTCTTTTCTCAGGCACATGAACTGTTAAAAAAGAGGAATATTGAGAAAACAGAAGGTAGGAATATAAACTTCAATTCTCAAGACAAGCATGAATTTCAGCTCTTGTTTCAATTGGCATATATGATTTACTTTACTGTAACCTTAACCTGTATGATTGATTACCTATTTAGTCATACTCATGTTTTAACATTCCTGTACCACAGAAGATGCTAGAGCCCATGCACTTCAGGATGGTCAAGTTGATGAAGGAAGTACTCGGCAATGTGCAGAACATTCAGAAAGGTCACACGAGAATGTCGAGCCTGAAAGAAAAAGTGATACTGTAGCTAATTCCTGGGCCAGTCATGGACAAACTGGAAATCTCTTGCAAGGAGGATTGATTGATGCTACTACTACAATCATATCTACACTTAGAGCAGTTGCAGTGAAGTTTTGCTCACTTTTAAAGAGATATGGCAGCCCTCAACTATTTTTGGTCATTGGATTTTCTGTTATCTTGCTCTTGATGCAGGTATGACTACGATTATCTATTCATTCCATATAAAAAAGTCTTTTACTGTTAGACTCACTTCAATAAGATATTATGATTGGCTCTATAGTGCTTTTAGATGAATGTTTTAATTAATTGAACAAAGGAAAAAAAAAAAAAATGAATAAAAATCTACAGTATCACAGGAGAAAGCCATAATACCCCCTCTCCTGAAGGGAAATTCTTACCCTCTCCAAGAGAAAACAGGAAAAATGAAAGAAGACAGGCAGAAGTGTTGTGGTTGAAATGCTTGTTGCTTTTCAGCTTGGAATTTTATGGAGAAGTTTGCAATTTGCTACTTATACCTAGTACCTTTTGCTCTTCCTTCACATGTCAACTAATTAGGAAATTCTGTGAAAGGGAGAACCTACTTCACAAAGAGGATGCTGTCTTGTCCAAAAATAAAAGCAGAATTAAACAAGATCATACAGGGACTGCTAGCTAAGTACACAATTATGTCCTAAAGCATGTGGATTAGCAACTATGTGGCAGATGCATTTATCTTGACCTCCCCTCACCTTGCCAGAGGCGGGGATGACAGGGGGTGGTTATTGTTTGTTGTTGAAGTACTTGGGGCAGATGCGTGAGTTTTGTTGACAATTGAGTACATAAATATTACCTGCCTAGGAAACTTATCCTTGACATTGGACCACCATATGCTCATTTGCATGAAGGCTGACCAGAATGCTTGTAAAAACTTTGTTCTGCTTTCCTCTCTCCAATACAGATAGGATTCTCGTAGAAGGCAAGGAAACCTACAGATTGAAATGAGAAGTATATAACTGATTGCTATAAAAAGTCCTCAAAGCTAGTCATTTAATAATCTTCTCCTTGCAAGTCTTATAAAATTGATGTTTTTGCTTTGTCTGACTGCAGCTGAGCATAGTTGTGCTATTAAGTAGACCACAACAAGTACATGTAATACCTCAAGTGGATCATGTGTCTTCTATGGGCCTTGGGGATGGTCAAAGAGTGATGGACGCTACACACTGGATAGAAAAACGAATGTACCTCCTTAAGGACGAGATGCTTGTGGTTGAGGCTCAGCTCGAAAGGATGAGACATGAGCACATATTGCTGAAAGCTCAATTGAAGGACCTAGAACGTCTAAACAAGCAGCAACGTTGACAATTAGATGCACTGTATATTCTCAACTCATCCCATCAATTGGTAAGCTTTTGTTCCTGTCTTTAACTCAAATCTCAAATGCTGTTTGGTTTTGCAACTCAACTTTAAGCTCATTTGATTTCAGGATCTGTAGCTAGGCGCCAAATTCGAGCAAGTGAAGGAGCAGTCTTTATATGTGTATTTGGTCTTTTGATTGATGTAATAGAAAGCGTGTGAGAGTTTTGCCGAGAATGATGTTGTATTTAACAGGCTGTTATCACTATTATTATTAGGTAAGTGTGTGTGTCATGGTCGTTTCGGGTTCTGATTGATGCCTTCTGTAAAGCTGTAAGATGGAAAATTTCCCAATTCAACTATTAGATAGGATTATGGGAATTCTGTAGCAGAAATACGAACTGCAGGGTGTTCGTATACGAGCTGATAAGCATTTTAATGGATTAGGCATGGAGTTTGACAGCATTATATTGCTTAGGCTCAGCAGTGGACTGAATGAGCTTCTCTTATCAGTGAGGGTAACTTGGTTTACAGTTTGAATGATCGTGGCATACTATTTTCTGTACATACTGTCTTGAAGCTATGGCCTTGGTTTGCTTTATTTACCTATACACGACTAAAATGTCTATCTGGTCCAGTTGACTCCGGACTCTTTGCTATCTGATGCACTCGTGAACATGCTTTGTCAAAATACATACGATAATAAACGGGCCGAGCACGTGCATTATCTGGTACTTGTTTGCTAAATGAGCCGAATACAGGGCGACTCATTTTTATATTTCAAGTTAAAGTACCTATAAAACTCTAGACGGTTCTGCGTACTCATGAACCATTTGCTAACATATCATAATTAATTCAATGTTACCATTTTTAATATTGAAAACATGTCTCTCATTCAAGTTTATATTATAAGTTAAAGTATCTCTGTTTTTATTTTATTTTATCTTATCTTTGAATTTCTTGTGGTATACGAGACGACACTTTAACCATAGATAACTACAATTCTATAACTATAAAAACTATAAGAATTCGATATTTTGGAAGTGATAGTTAAAATAAATCTAAAAATATTATTTTTACACTTTATAACTTTTCATAATTTAATGGTTAAAGTTTACAATGTTTGATCTCAAAAAAGTAAAAGACAAGATAAACTTAAAACGGAGGAAGTAATTAACAACATGAATAATCTCATTTGATCTTTATACTCTGGTGGTCATTGAGTATGACATATTCACATATGACATTATCTACAAAATGGACCTGTTTTGATAGTAAAACATCTCACTATAATAAGAGCAGGATAAGTTCGAGTTGTTGGAAGTTGCAACCTTAACCTTAATAATAATATTATTATTTTTTTATTTTATTTTTTTCCATATATGAAGCAGCTTCACCATGTATATGTATTATACTATAGAGATATATACTCCATACCATATCATAAATGCTCGTTACCAAAGCATCTTTACCAAATATGTATAGATGTATGGTAATATATATGCACCATACAATGTATGCTTCTTACCTACAAAAGCAGCCTTTGTTTACTGTATGTACCCATTAATTAATATGTATATACATGCATGTATATGTGCTCCTTATCAATGCTCATTTCTCCACTGAGAGAGATCAAGAAAGAGAAGCTATATATCGAGAGATAGATTTGGTGGTGATTATAATATGGAAACACCATTGAAGCTAGCGTTGTTCATCACCTTTAGCTTGACTACTACTATCAACTATCTCAGAGGTACGTAATGATTATCTAATATGGTGGGTGGCTAATTGGTTGGCTATATATTGTGCATTGAGTTTGCACTTTTTGCAGTACTTAATTGATTTCATTTCGTGATGTATGCGTGATTATGTTTCGATCTCCGTCGTGACACAACGTTCTTCTTCTCGTAGTTTATTCTCAAACCCGCTTCAAGGAGAAATTATTACATGGTCCCAACGTTACTTGAGTAAGATTTCATTTTTAAACCGATTGATAAATATTTAAGGGTTTGTTTGACCCGACTTCTTTATCAAGTTGTAACCTTCGTTCGATCTCTACCACTAGCTCTGATTTTGTTTGACCATACTTTTAGGATATTGAACTTCTCTTTCACAATTTTTTTTAATTTAATTTCTATCCCATTTTGGCTTTCTTAAAAGCCTTTGAGGATGAGGAAGTGAAGGAGGGGGGAAGGATGGAGAGATATGTGAATAAGGAGGGGTGAGAGGTAGAGAGATTTGTGAAGGATTGGAATTCGAAAATGCTTAAAATCCTAAAAACTTGACCAAAATAACCTTTTCAGTTTCTTAGAAATTGAAAATAGCTTTCACCGAAGGCCAGAATCAAAAGTTTCAAATCGCAGCTTGTTGTTGAGCATCCAAGGGAGCTTGCTTTTTAATTTGGCTTCTATGCTGAATTTGTGGTATAGAAAGATGGAGGGGAAAGAGTAAGGCAAATGAAAGAGAGAAAGGAGAAGTTAAAACTTGGTAAAAACCAAACCAAATAGCCACTCACTAAGTAGCTCGTTGAGTGGCCTCTTTTATATCTTTTTCACTGTGCCATACACTTGTAGGAGTATTAATGTGCCGTTTACCCTAGTTTATACCAGTTTTAGTTTCTCCTTCACAATTCTACTCTCCTTCTTCACATCCTCCTTCTTCACATCCTCCTTCAAGAGTGTCTAAGAAACTATAACGGGTTAGAAAAATAAGATCTATTTTAGAGTTTCTATTTGTAACCCCATTTTACATTGATTTCTTAGAAACTCATGAGGACAAGAAATGTGAATGAAGGAGGTAAAAGGAATGTAAGATTTGTGAAGAAGAAACTCAACATTATAAAGATTAGGCCAAACGGCACCTAAGTTTTCAAATTGATTTCAACAATTTTCCCCTTACCAATATTTAGCTCTCAAATCATCGCCAAAAAGTGCTATGCTATAAGAACCATCCGTGAAGAAACCAACTTAACCAAAAGGTTATTAAGTTGGATGTCCAACAAATGGCTTTATTTCTTAATACCATCTATCTATGTTTATGAAACTAATTAAATTCCTCTGACATTTTTGGCATAATTTACGTGAAAAATATATAGTGCAATTGCAACTAGTTCAGTTGTAAAATTACCATTAAATATTAATGGCAGCAATAATGCAACAACATATATTGAATGCAGTATTATACAGTAGTAGTATGTGCGTGTCTTTGCATTGTCTGTTCAAATAAGGATTTCTTATAACTGGGATAAAATTCTATCAGGATCCAGATATAACGTAATTCACGTGAATTATGCTTTTTTTTTTTTTTTTTTTTATTTATGACTTCCCACTTATCATGTGTCTTACTAGCACTAGCTAATTTCTTCTCCTTTGTGTGATTTACAAGCACACACTCTTTTTGGTGATCTTTAATTGGTTTACGTACAAGCTATGAATTGGATATATGTGAGTTTTAGGGGTAAATAAAAGAGAAAATACACAACGAAAATGCTAACCACGCTATTATCCTATGCACGTGTCAAAACGAATATCATGTACATTTCATCAAAGTTAAAATCTTGGGAAATTCCACTTGGTACCCATGTACTTTTGACTTTTCTAATTGGTACCCAAAATATTTTTGGTAATCCAAATGGTGCCCCTGTGTTTTTGGAAAACTGAACTCCATAACCAAAATATGGATTTTTCGTCAAATTTTCTTGTTAATTGGTGACGTGGCACTAGTTTATGAGTTAAAATGGTTTTTTAATTGTTATGGGACCAATTATATGATAAAGTTACCCTTATTTTGAATATTTTATTCCATTTCTCTTTTATATCTAAAACCAAACATCCTTCCTCTTTACGATGATTTTGGAATTTATTGTGTGTTTTTCAATATTTTTTGATGTTTTGGAAAGTAGGAATAGTGCCACGTCATCAATTAACGAAAAATCTGACAGAAAACCCATATTTTGGTCACGGAGTTCAATTTTCCAAAACCATAGGGGCACCATCTGGATTAGCAAAAATGTTTTGGCTACCATCTGAAAATGTCAAAAGTACAGGAATACCAAGTAAAATTTTCCTAAAATCTTTTTGAGACTAGTTCAATATGAATTGCGAAAAGCATACACTTTTAAGTGGAGTATTTGACTCTACAAATGCAGGAGTTGAATCAGTCACCTTCATATTGAAGAATAACTGCGCAAACACAGTATGGCCAGCTACTCAATCTGGGGCAGGTAGCCCAATATTACCCTCAACGGGCTTCGAGTTATCCAATGGTGCAACATTTTCACTTGATGCCCCAACCCATTGGTCTGGCAGATTTTGGGCCCGTTCACATTGCCATATTGATCACACTGGCAACTTTCGGTTAGTACTCACTGACCCACATGTCCTTAATTAAGAGTTGTTATCTACTACTACCTCTGTTCTCAAATAAATGTGACACCTGACTTTTTGAACCGTTTTTGACTCAAGGCTACTCTTCATATTTTTGGACGATAAAATTTCCAAATTTGACAAAATATCCACTTGCATACCCTTCATGTATAAAGTGTCATAATTATCTTTTTTAAGGGTATTTGGGTAACTTTAGTGGGGAGATAAATAGTGTAGCGTCCTTTCATTTGAAAATAGAGGGAGTATCTTACTGAATATACATGATGTTCCTTTTAAAATTGACCCGACACGGAAACCCGATCCAATATTGAGTCATAATATCTCGACTTGAAACTTGAAATTACAATTGAAATTTATACAAAATCAATCAAGTCCAACCCACCGAATTCAAAAGTACTGTTTTGGCCTGACCAGTCTAAATTTATGCATTTTGATTTTTCTTAAAAGTGCAAAGAGATGTATGAACATAGATAAAAACTCATGTTGAACCGATTTCTTGATACCACCTTCAAGGACTTTGTATTATGATTTATGCACATATATTTTTATGCACATTTATCTAGCTAGGTGAAATATACCAAGTTTGCTTTTTCTTCTATTTTCTGTTGAGTAAGAAATAATAATCTAATTTTCAAACTGCAATCTATCCTTTAAGGTGTGGGACAGGAGATTGCAACACTGGTACCATGTCATGCAATGGTGCAGGAGGAATTCCACCAGCAACCCTAGCAGAATTCACCCTAGCAGGTGACATGAACAAAGACTTTTACGATATTAGCCTCGTCGATGGTTTCAATTTACCTTTGTCAGTGGTTCCACAAGGCGGCCGCGGCACCACTGAGTGTCCTACAACAAGTTGTGCAGCCAATGTGAATGCCAAATGCCCAGAAGTATTGGCCCTTAAGGACCCTAATGGGAGGAATAATGACACCATAGGTTGCAAAAGTGCATGTATTGTGTTTAATGAGCCACAATATTGTTGCACAGGAGAATTTGGCAGCCCTCAAACTTGTGCACCAACAAATCATTCACAATATTTCAAGAGACAGTGCCCTCAAGCTTATAGTTATGCCTTTGATGATGGTACTAGCACTTTTACATGTCCTACTGGGGTTAATTACTTGATCACTTTTTGCCCTTAGGCCTTAATTACTTTATCTGGGTTAATTAAGTATGTACTATATTAAGTTATTTCATCATAACTCAGTTTTAGTTCTATAAAATCTTAAAGGATGATCTTGATCTATTTATGTACTCATTTAATATTACATACGTAAATCATATAGTGCTATTGATCTATATATGTATGAATACGTCATGATGTACGTAAGTGCTTTGTGTACCCTTTTTTTCAATTTAAATCACATAGAATGATATTCTGGAGAAAAAGAAAAACAAAGTTGAACTCCACTTATTAGTTATTATTGCAAGTCATTTTGTTTGATTTTGCTAGCATTATCCATCATATTCTGATGAAAAATAAACACCAATTGATGGAAATACCCTCATATATATAGTAGGTGGAGAATTTGTTGATTGCTATTGCTATCTCTTACATAACTCTTTTATAACTACTACGTACATTTCAAAAAAGAAAGGGAGAAATTATCGCCCATGTACCATTTATTTCAAAGCAAATTTGTCAATTTATGTCTATTTCTAACTATAATTTGACAAGTGATACAAATTATCTGTTAAAAAAAATCTTCCAAAATTTTGATCCTACAAAACCATATAACTTTGCCAATATAAGAGACAAATATTACCACCAAAAGTGAAAAAACTCTCCAAAACATATATTGCCAAATACACTTAAAAAAACTAAAAAAACAATATGAACTATAAGCTCTAACAAAATATGTTACATACAAAGTAGTGATCGATAAAATTTTTTTTAATATATATATCAATTTTTAGTGTAGTACTTTAATTTCACTTAAAGAGGATGCTTTTTTTTTTTTTTGCACCAAAAAAAGAGGATGCTTTTTCTTTGTTTCTAGGAGTGTCGTTGGCCCTTTTTCTTATTTTGGTGTCTACTAGCTATAGACTACTGTCTACTTAGTATTCTAGTATTCTAGTAACAACTAACTCTACCTAGTTAAACTAGTGAGGCTACTATCATCCCCTTATTTAGAAATATACTGTAGTACTTGCTTTTACTTTCTTTTTTTAAAAAAAAGCTAAGAAACCACCCATTTTTTTTATGGGTAATGAGACTCGAATCCTAATCAACCGGACGAGTGGGGAGTACGCCACGGCGCTACTCAGTACTCACCCCAAACTCCACTATGTCTCTGTCTAAACGGAGATAAAAGTCTACAAGTGCATGCATCAAATTTATGTATTTTTGAATTAAGACTAGCATATTATGTAGACAGTAGACCAATCACAGTCTAAGATTAAGACTACATCATCCACAATTAATTTATATAAGAGTAAATTATCTTAATCAAAAATAAATGTTTCTTCAATACCAACAGTGATGGGCCAGTTGTAAAAATAATAATAAAAAAAAAAAGAGTAAAAAGTGATGGGCCAAGGGCACTCTGATCCATTTGTTGATTGGTTTACATTGATATGATGATCAATGATCAGCAAATTATAAAAGTCAGAGTTATATAATCAAGTGGGTTATCCTATCTCTTCCTGAATCTCTTTGATTCACACACTCTTATTTGGATTTTATGTTATTAGTCTCCATCTTTTACCAAGTTGTGTTAAATTTTAATTTTTTTCTCCTTTCTTTTGGGATGTATAGATAGTTACACATATGTAGGGCATTGATAAAGACCTTTTTTTTTTTCTTTTTCTTTTTTGGTGTAGATTCAAGTGCTACTCTATCAATTGAATTTTAAGTTGATACTTCGTATTTGTATCGAAGCTTATAGTTAATGCTTAGGTTGATGGTGGTAAGTTCAATCGCTAGTTAAACTACTATTATGCACGCTCATGCGGATGACCTTTGGGCTTAAAGCGTTGAAGATGCATAAGTTCACTCACCTATACCTTGTGCTTAAGCTTAGAGCAGGGATTCCTAAGATTCAAATTCAAGATTTCTTGATTATTGCAACTGTAATACTATGTGAATGAAAGCTCAATCAAAAGCTTATTAAGCTGTTTGTTGGAGGTTTAATCATACTTAGCTAGCATTGGGGTGGATAACAAATAAAAGATTTTAAATAGAGTTATTGAAGCTTGAGATCACTTCATGTCATAGTGCATGTTAGCCAATGAGATGAATAAAATAAAAAGCGGAAATTTCCTGTGGTATCCCTAAACTTTGACCTAATGCCGGTGGTGTCCACGCTTTTCTAATAATGCCAGTGGCACCCCTGAACTTCGATTTTAACATTTTTCGTACCCCTGAACTTAGACTTTAACGGTTTTCATACCCTAATGGTTGACGGAACTCCTTTTCCGTTATATTTTTTTCAACTATTTGACTTAGTTAATGTATGGTTGCACTGTAAAATGACTGATATACCCTTACTTGCCTTAATTACACAACTATTAGGTATTTGACAAACATTCCTCTTATAAATTTGAAATTTTTTTTTGGAGGTGTGACAGTGGTGGGTGGGTCGATTCTTAAGGGAAATGCATGTCAAATACTTAGCCGTTGTGTAATTAAAGCAAGTAAGGGTATATTAGTCATTTTACTGTGCGCCATAAATTAACTAAGTCCAATACTAAAAAAAAAATCTAACGGAAATGAGCTCCGTCAACCACTAAAGTACGAAAAACGTTAAAGTCAAAGTTCAGGGATACTACTGGCATCATTGGAAAAGTATGGGCACCATTGGCATTGGGCCAAAGTTCAGGGGTAGCACAGGAAAGTTCCGAATAAAAAGTTAGTGGTATGTTAATGTTATAGAGTTTGAACTATTATATTAAAGTGTAAAGTATGAAATATTTGTAGTTAGTTCACAAAATCTAAATAAGTGGAATTTATATGTGACGCAGTCTAAAGGGTCTTAACAACATGGATGCCCTTACATACAATTTGACATATTTGTGTTAGAGAAGCCAAAAAAAAAAAAAAAAAAAAAAAAAAAAGTTCACTTATACAAACCTAAAAAGAAAGAGTAACACTATACATAACTATTAGACGACCCAATATGAAATAATTTTCCGTAATTTAAGGGCGACTTTTAGCGACTTAGTGGTGGATTTTTACAAATTAGGCTAATTCACTCAATCTAACCTATGTATATGAAACAAAGGGAGTGTAAATTTATTAATTTGTTTATCACATACTCCCTTCATTCAAAGAAGTAGCAAGTTCATTTTGTTAGAGCAAACTTTGATAATTAATTTTTCAAAAATAATACTAGTATACAAGTAAAAATTGTAAAAAGGGTGAAAGAATTAACATTGTTCTTCATACGGAGTAATATTATTAGTTTCATAAATTTTTATTCAATAAATTTTTAAAAAATTAAGGAAAATTTGATGCCAATAATCCAACTTTTGGACGGTCCAACAAAAATAATCCCACATTTAAAAATTGTCAAGAATAATCCCACATTTACTTTCGTCCCACAATAATGGGTTAAATGACATTTTTGTCAACTCCCAATCACGGAAATGATAGCGTGATAAGAGTTTATTACTAACGTCATTAAATTGTTTACTTTTTAACCCCTGCCACATCATCATTTATGTGATTTGGAGTTAATGGAAATGTTACTTGGTCCATTATTGTCGGACAAAGATAAATGTGGGATTATTCTTGTCAATTTTTGAATGTGGGATTGTTTTTGTTGGAACGCCCAAAAGTTGGATTATTGGCATCAAATTTTTCAAACATTAACAATATTCAAATCGTTAATTAAAATTGCCACTTGTTTAAAAAAGAATAGTGAGTATAAAAAGTTAGCATGGAATATTGGTCTTAGTCTTACCTTCTAGACCCGAGTTATATGGATCTTTTCAAATTCCGTATAGTCAAATATAAACAAATGAACATATGATATATAATACTACCAATTACTATATTTGTTACATTATCACTCATCATAACATCTTTTGCTAGTAGTAGAAAAAGAGTTGTTGGTCCACCACAAAACTCATGCCCATTGGTCACTGTGTTTGACTAAGATATCATTTTTTTTATTTTTTGGTGTTGTGACTTATACATCATTAATAAGTAACTATAGTATTACTAAAAAAACTATCGGAAATAGCCTCTCTACTTAGTAGAGATAAGGCTGCTTACATACGGGCCTTTCCAAACCCTATCGTAGGCAAGATTATTAATGAGTGGTTGATCTTGCTGCTGATGCTGCTCAAGAAGAAGAGAGATGCTACCTAGAAAGAGAAACCAAAAATAAAAACAATTACTCTACAAGTAAGTCACGTGATGCATTGCCGAGGTCATTTCTTGAATAATTTAGTCATATGCTTGGACTTTCCAAACCGGTACGCCATGGGCCGGTCGGGCCCACAAGCCCACTGAACCCGACGACAGAAATAGACCAAGTCGATTAAGTCATCATTTATACCATATTCCTCAATAGTACCACTATATAAATGCAAATTGCAACATGCAAATAACTTAAAAACCCATAAAGTGCATATATAAAGTCTTTTAAGACCAAATAAGAAATAACCTCCAAAACTCAAAGGCTAACCACCACTAACTTCTACCTCTCTACAATGAGGGATCTCATAGGGAGGATAGTTAGGAGGAAGGACCAAATAACCTCGTCGCCATCGTCGTCCTCGTTGTCGCCCTCTCGATATGCGAGGTTAGACTCGGAAAACGATGATCGATGCCATGAAATTCGACGAGGGTACGTGCCGGTTATGGTTGGAAGGGAGGAGGATGAAGAGGAGAGGTTCATGGTGTCTATGAGGTGTTTGAAGCACCCTTCTATTGTTGCTTTGCTTCAATTATCAGCTGATGTGTTTGGGTATCAACACGAGGGTGTGCTTCATATTGCTTGTGAGCCTCATTGTTTTAGAGAAATTATTGGCAAATTGAAGTCATCTAAGAAAAAATGGTAGATGGATTATTCTACACGGATGTAGATGAATCGTGTATGTTGGATATTGGATTTTATATTTAGCTAGGTAGGTTGATGAAACAAAGAGAAATTTTGAGCTCATATATAGTATGCTTTTTAGGCGGTGTCATATATAGTTTCTTGCAAGTGCAAGTGTAATGATTCTTTCTTAATTCTTTGATTTTGAAGAAGAAAAGAAACTAATGAGAAAGCATAAGAAAATCAACACACATTCTACTTCAATTCATTGTGTTAATTAGATGAATTGAATTGAGGATTATCCACAAATTTTAAGTTGAGATATTTTCTAAAAAGAAATAGCTCACTCAAAATTTTAAAAAACTGACACGAAATTTAGGTGTTGTTTGGCCTAATTTATAAAATAGTGAGTTTCTTCTTCACAAATCTCTACTCTCCTCTCTCTTCTTCTTTCACTTGCTCCTCCTTCAAATGTTTCTAATAATAATCTAGGTTCGCTAATATTGTTGTTTAGATAAGAATTAGTCACGCCTAGATCGCCCACCTAACTAACTAACAGTAAAGCCCAATCCCACTTTAATCGTAGATCGAGATGGTAGATACAAAGTATGCAGCTTTTAAACTCTGATCTATGGATATATAGCATTGTGATGATCATTACAACAAGTAAATTTTCTTAGGATTCGCAATGAAATATAACATCACATATGATATGGCTATTTGACAACCTAGGATCAATCTTTGTTTTGCAAGTAGTGGAGCATCGTTAATTGCTCTCCAGAGCGCCAATCAATTATATGACGTTACTAGAGTAAGATGTTAAACCAAGAGTCATCCACATTCCATTGGTACTTCAAAATTGCCACGACTTGTGAATTTATATATATATATATATATATAAAAAAAAAAAAAAAGAAGAAGAATTACTCACTCCGTTCACTAATGAAGGTTACGCATTCTGTTTTGGTGAATTCACAAATAAAGGTTACACCTTACAATTTTTGGTAAAAAAGTTCATTGAAAGTACTAAATTATCCTTAGTTTTTTCTCTCTTATCAACAAGTCACTATCACCTTTACACCTACTAAAGTAAGGGTAAAATTGACATTTCACGCCCTCCTTAAATGTTGTGCCAAATAGTGACCGTAACCTTTAAAAGTCATCGGAGGGAGTAATAATATTGTAGGTACTTCAAATCTGCCAATGCCTTTTAGGCTTTTATCTATAGAAAATATCTAACTTGAGAAGGAATCAATTCAACTAAAAATTTAAGCTATTAGTTGGAGGCCCAGTAAATGGCTATACTCCTATTGCACCCCCTCATGAGACCATCAATAGCTATATCTGTATAAATATACTCCATCCGTTACATTTAAATCTTTACACTTTGACTTTGTAAAGTCAAAGTTTTCAAGCTTTGACCATTAATTTGTTAAAAATTATAATGATTTACAAAGTAAAAATAATATTTTTGGATTCATCTTATAAAATATTTTCAAAATATCAAATTTTTATTATTTTTCGAGTTTATATAAGTACAATTATTTATTGTCAAAGTGTTGTTTTGAATAACGTGCAAAATCCAAACTTAAAGATTTAAGTGGAACAGATGTAGTATTAAAATACAACACTCCACTCACCCTCCCCATTAGCAAGTGTTACTTCCTATAAGTTCGCTAACGTGACGCTATAACCAGCGAATAAAAAATTAAGAATAATATTACAACAAACACGATAATACCAATTAACTAAGGTCCTTATAGCCCGAAATAAAGGGTTTTTATACAAGAATGCCCATCAAGGGCATCAAATAAGGTCGATCGTCATCACTTAATTGTCTTAATAGTTGCTAATAATTTGTTATTATTTAAATCCCCAAAAATGAGAATTAACCTTTGGAGCATGTGATGTTTTTTTTAGTTCTCCAATTTATACACCATCTTTTTTTTTGTGAGAATCTTTTTCCCAATTATAAAACCAACTAATATTGTTTATTCCTCAAATTGCATATATGTATACTCTCAATGAAAAAATTACAAATATAGATCATTCATGATATAACCCCATGCATTGTAAGGGATAAAAAAAAACTAGTTCTTAATATAATTGATTACATTATGAGAGTCCCTCTAATCATGGCATTAATTTGGATGTTAAGTTGTAAAACTTGTAATTAAGGTAGTGAGCATTATGCAGCATATACATCCTCATTCCATTATTTTTCATGCATAAGATTTGTAGCTACTATTTTGGTCGTAAATATCAATATTTTTAGACATATCCTGATAATTATGTTGATTAATGTAAGCAGTATTCTACTTTGTGATTTATAATTGCTTACGTATGTAATCAATTACACTCTCTTAATCTCATATCATTTATATTCCTTTCATCTCTATTTTATCTAATAAAATGTGTTAAATTTTAATCACATTTACTTCAAAAATAAACAAGTCATCATTAATAAAAAGAAGTACTTTCAATTGGCCTATTTGGATTTGCTTTCAGCAAAATGACGAGCAAAATTGAAGGCAAGTTTCAATCGATATGTTGGAAATTGTCATTGACATGGACATTGACATAGCCTCCATATATAGATGAGCCATCTATGTTGACTCTGCACCATACATTTTGCTCTTAAGTTGATGTACGTATCAAAAATACATTGGTTCTATCTAGCCATTGGCTGCAACATGTTCGCATCATTGATAGATCTTGAATTTATGTTCAGAGTCCAACAAATTAATTCTTTTAAGATGTATATGTTTAACTTACGCATAAAATACTTGTCAAAAGTTGCATTTTTGAAACAAATAGGATTTGTACGTATGGAATATTGATTGATATTATATACGTATTTGAGCTCATGCATGCGTTAATCCTTAGCTATAAAAAAGATGTGATTTAATTTGACACATTTGCACTAGCAAAAAGCAAAAAGAAGAAAAAAAAAAAAAAGGTTAAAAGGAAAAATAAAGTGTTGAACTATTTTACATGTTCAGATAATGGTAAACTGATCCACAAAAATGCAAAATGAGGTGTTAGCCTAGTGGTCAAAATTGAGTCTTTGGGCAAATCAGATCTCATGTTTAGTTATTCATTAATTCCATGTTGTATGTAATTGTATTTTACTGACTTTTGCGTCTCTAACAGATCAAAAACTAACCCATGTAAATCTCCGTTTCAACAACACACTATATATCCTGAAATCATAAACTGATAGAAGTCAATGACCTAAGATACGATCAAAGTCACTTATTTTCTTCTTCTTTGATTTCAGCTAGGGAGATGCACACTTGATGTAACCATAAATTGAACCTGGATATCTATTTTCTAATATCAGTGTATCCAACTCTTAATTAAGTAGTGTTTACTTGGAAGTAATAATAATTACCTGTAATGAGCATTTTGTAGTTATAGGTATGCTCATGGCTATTTATAAAATGTGTACGTAGTTGGTAGATTGGCTATAGACTTTTAAAACTTTCTCAACCAAATCAAAATAGCTGAGATTAGCATTTTTCTCATATTTGTCAATATATGCAATTAGCATAAGAATATTCGTCATACCCAAGAGTGGAGAGACTTTGATTATTACATTGTATGTACATAATATGTGATTGTCAAATAGTCAATATTAGTCATAGTAATACAACAATTTTGGTCCACCATATATAAACCGCCGAATTACCAGATGGGTATTTTTTATAACCACCCTTTGCCACTTGGGTATATAAAAAATCGTCGATGCCAAATGGGTATTTTTTATAAA
>BSSO01000143.1:0-44840 GCA_030267885.1 Mesembryanthemum crystallinum | reverse complement strand
AGTTAGAACCCAATGCATGTACATGCTGCCCATTGATTTTTAAAACTTTTAACATATATAATTGAGTGGTTAATGAGAATGGAAGACAACAACCCATAATACATGACGACCTGGTATGAATTAAGGATAACATAATTTTGACACAGATTATTTGTCTTTTACTCTGTTATACAAATAAATAAGTTGCATAACTTAACCTATATACGTATATGAATTGAGAAAATATAAAAAGTTGGGATCAAATGGAATATGGATGTAGTATATGGAATATGGATCGGGGTAACTAAAATATAATGTGAATGATTGGAGGAGAATATAGGGAGGGATGGAGGCATATACGCGTATGAAACTTTTCAAAGTTAATAATAATATAATATTCATCACTTTCCTTTCAAGATCGTCGTTTTTCTAGAATGATGTAGAACAATGGAGTGCAACATAAACAAGCATGCATTATACAATGATAGATGCAAATGAGATGAGAGAATTTGCACAAGTTATATATATGTACTGTAGGAGCAAACTGAGACGATAAAATCAAATTGAATTGCATTGGGGCATCAATTATATTTATTTATGATTAGCGAAGTGTAACGATTGAGGAAAGAAAGAAAAATGAGGCGTCTCTTATTTATCTTGCGAAAATTGATATGGGGTGAGATTTAAGGAGGGGTGTCCTTGAAGGAGGAGAACCCATGTGCTTATTATTTTATCATTTCTATTTTTGTGGAGAGGGTGTGATTGGATAGAGAAAGAAAAATTGTTTATTATATTGGTTTGTTAGTTGGGGGTATTAAAGGGAAGAGTTGGTGATTTGTGAATTTTGAAAGATAAATCAGGGACAAAATTTTAGAGGTTTTTAAAAGATAAATAAGAGATGGATGGAGTATTAACGAACAGTAGCAGTAGCACCCAAAGGCCAAAGCCAATGAATAATGAAGTGTTATTAGGAGTATTATTATTAAGACTACTGTTAGTGTTTGGGCTATAAAAAGATAAGACAAGATGAGAGGTGAGTGGGGGCTAAACATTCAATATGCATGGTCATGACTCATGACTTTATTGTTGACACGCTCTTATCGTATCATATCACTTGATAGTATTGTACTTCCTTGATGCACTTGCATTCATATTTTGCCCAAAGTCAACCCTACCCTTCCTGCCCTTAATTCACACCCAGGTCCTCCTATTTATATATGATCCACATCAATTACTTATTATTTTCTTAAATTCATTTTTTTTTTCTTTCTTTTTTGATTATGAATTCATTCTAAAAAAATAAAGTCCAGATATTCAAAATATATTCACCCTTCAATTTGGCAATCATTTTGCACTCTTTTTAGCTATACCTACAATATCTAAACAATACTCCTAATATAAGTTAAAATCCAATTCATTTATATATCGAGAACATAACATAGATAGAGAAATTTAAACGTTTAACTGATGACTTAATAATATACTCCACTAAGGAATAGAGTTAAACAGAAATAAACACATACTATATCTAAACAGTTGAAATTGATGACTAGTTTTATCCACTAGCCCATACTTGTTGACTATTAAAAATTGAAGTTATATGTGCAAATTAAGATAGAGTATGTCGGGACTTGGGTTTTAAATAGGTCTTTTTAGACATTTGTTTTCACTTTTACTATATGGTACTCATTTTACATATTCACATTATTTAGGATGAGCCAATTTCACTGCGAGAGAGTAATGATTTTGTATGACTTTCAATCCATTACTTTTGAATTGAATTGACTTTTATTTTTACAAAAAGACCTTTTTGTGTATATATACTCCATAAGTTAAGTACAACAATAAATGTGCAGTGCAGTTCTTTCTTACCTTCCTCAATCCTTTTTGCTTGCTGTTTCCTTTGTATCCAAAGACGGCAGAAGCTAAGAGACAAGGCAAAAGCGAATTTGAAGGCAATTGAATCAAAATTGACGAAGTTTCTTTTTTGATTATTCATCAAGATCTATCCAACATGTTCAAGTGTTTGATTTTTTGACAAGGTTCTACATCAATAATTCCATCAAGTTGTATCTAATGCTCTCTCATTTTCCTTTCTTTTTCCATTTATAATAATCTAGACTAGATTTTTTTTCTTTGTCCCCTTCTTTCATTAATCTAAACTCATCAATCTTAATCCTTGCTAGTACTATTCCATGTGACATTAATTTAGTGGTCATAAACATGAATCTATCAGTCGCATTCTAGTACGTCAGTATGTTAAACATTTTGTAACACAACAAATTCTTTCCCCTATAGTAGACAAAACCCTGTAACGGACAAATTAATATGACTATATATATTTATAAGAGCATGTTTGACCTAACTCATTGATTCCCCCTATTTTTCGTCACAATCTACCCCTCCACCTGGTCAAGGTGTGCCCTCCAATCGTGAGGGATAATAGAGAGACATGCTCTGAGATAGCCTCACGTTACCAATGTGTGACTTTAGTTTGTCTAACTCAATCGCTGTTGGAACAACCGGCCTTTGGGCTTTAGAGCCTGAGACTTTAGTTACTTATGACNTTTGCTAATCTTTAGTTACTTATGACTTACTAGAACTTAGGAGTATCTAATTGAGACCTTAGAGAAAGCAAATAAAGACGCTGTAGAAAATAGAAACATTACTTGAACGGCAAAAAAAGGACTTGTGCTAGTAAACTCTTTGGGAACCAGTATTAACAGACCTGGACATCAAAGCCATCTTTATGCCAATTTGGCGTGGCGTAGTCGCAAGGAAGAAAACATGAGCAGGAACTTCTAGAAATAAAGGACAAGATTAGCTCCACAACCTGGAGTTGTACAAGAAGCTGTTCAAAAGCTCCATTTCTTGTCATCACAAGGAACCAACTTATGTACAAAACCTCTAAGAGACAAGAACTCTATCTGTATTTACAAACAAACTGCCGTTTGGGTTATCAGTTTCAGGTGAACAAATTGAAGTTCACATTTATCATCAATCAGAGGTTAGAAACTTCTCTACGAAATTATCAAAAGGGTCAGATTCGGGGTTCCTCATGTTGGTGACGAGGGTTTTCTACCCAATGTCCCTCCCCTCTTCCTGTCGGGGACTTGAGCTGGAAGCCCGCTCTAAAGAACTGCATTAACGAGAAATAAGAATTAGAGAACTGATCATATCCTGTAATATAATATAATCATTGTTTGGTAATCAAGGGAAGCAAACATGGAGAGCAACAGAAACAAACTCACTTAAGGGACATTGAAACAGCGGGTCCTTTCATCTCATATGTAGGAGCGTTGTTGAAGAGTTGAACTGAAATCAAACTCTCACTTGCTACGGCTGGTGCAGGAGACCCCTGAGATTCCCTACTTGTGTTGTTTCTGGTGAATACGCCTGCAAGAGCAAATCCCAATAACGTTTAAGCACGTCTTTCAGCTTCCGTGCTCAAAAGTCAACCCCAAAGACTGAACATTGTGGGCATGTGAAGAGTTTGTTAGGATATGTACTTGAAATATTAGGAAAAGATTTAGTGAACGGAACCAAAGCAATTACTACCCAAGATAAGTTAAGGTCAGGTCAGCACCAGTCTAAAGAACCAATTGGCAACAAACAGATTTTGTAATTTCAAAAGCAATTAGCTAGTCAATTGTTTAAGAGAAAAGGGGCAGTTAAAAAACAATATTGGACACTCTCAGCTACAGAAATGTGGAAGAAAATAGAGAAGAGGAAGAAAAAGAAAGAAGATAAGGAGAAGCTACAGATAGAGCTGGTGAGTGTTTACAGGATCATCTGTCACATAGACGCAGTCTACGGCATCATATATGAGAACTCAGATAACCTGAAATTTGAAAAGAAAATTACAAAAGTTTCAAAGCTAACGGATTTGTATATTTAGAAAAGTGAAAGAGTTGAAATGGCAAAACTTAAAGGCAGAAGTTAGATACTTCCTATGTGCCAAAACATGTGACTCACTTTCTGTTTTGGGACAATGGGAGTATTATCAGTTCCAGACAAACTTCACATGCTACCATGGAGGCACATCTCACAAACAGACTGTTATAATGGACCCTAGTAGACGCGACAAAGTTACAACTCTAAAACAAATTGACTAATAGCAACACAACAAATCAGAGGAAATGTCTGATCGTTTTGCAAAATCATCCAGACAAAAATGTAGGTGGCGTTGGATAAATAATATCCATAATAAAGATGGACAGTGAAATCTACCATTTTCTGACATAAGTGGGTAAGTAGTTGAAGCTTCAACATATCCTTTCATGTCAAAAGCTGAATCTCCATGTGACCAAAACAACAAGGTTTATGGTGAATGTGTTGTTGGTCATAAATTTTCAGCTTAAATTTATAATCTAGCAGATACATCATACATGTGGGTGTTTGGTCTGAAGTGGTTGACCACAGGGAGGGAATAAGGCAACCTACTATGCGTTTTCTGAAGGAGGAGATAGCAAAGTGGGAAAGGATGAAAAGCATTTGGTTTCACTGAGAGTTCGACTGTGAGAAACCCTGCCGATCAAACATGTTACATCCTTCATAATCATCCCCCAACAACGGGAAGTTTTGGGGAGAAAGGCTTTACTATGACAGTGCCCGTGAACCTATAGACTGGTGTCTATTGTAGTTCCCTGATATATTGGAATCTTAACCCCCTAGCAATATATATATAGTTTGATATGCTGAAATGATTCAGAATCATTGGTAGATCATTCAAAGGAAGGTCCTAACATTAGGTCTATAGCTTTTTCTCAGTAAATGCCTTCTGAGAATTATAATTTAAGACAAAACCAACAGCGATGACAACTTAAGGTTGTTATGCCTTGATTAACTTTATGAGGCAGCCAGTTTTTCTGAATAGAAGACAAGATGCTAAGAAGAACAAGCATAATATAGCATATATCCAGTGCTGAAGCCTGAAAGTCGCAAGCACCATACCTTGAAATATAATGATGAGGAAGAAGAGAACGGTAATAACCATGGCAGTCACGTTGCTGCTTGAAGAAGGCCGCTTGGCATCTTTCATCTTTCTCAAAGCTTTCATCCTTTCAATCCTTGCACGTTTCCTTGCAGCGAGCTCCGAAAGCTCCTTCACCAACTTTAAGTCAGTGGCATTCAACAATGGACCTTTTGGAGGACGTGGTGGCTTGGCGGCCTTTTTCAAGCTCGGCTTTTTACGTTGGTCATTTGGACTCCTCTTATCCAAAAGAGCCACAAGATCTCTGCTTTCTTCACCTCCTGGGCTCCTTTCAATCAGTACCTCCACTCTTTGGCAGGGAACACTTGATTTTGTTAAGCTATCGTTTGAGTCATTATCATCACTGTCACTGCTTATCGATCCGTTATAGTTTAAAACACCACTGCGACCCCTACTCAACGATTTTCTCCCTTGGTTAGTACCAGGCACAGCATCCTTACTTCCCTCATCCTCTGAGGTAGTCCCACCACATTCAAGATCAGCCAAAAAATCTCCTTCTTGGGAACCCATACAGTCAAAATATAAGGTTGTTCTACACCTAAATCTTGTCCTTGTATATCATATACCAACAAGTACTTAAATTCAATGCTTATCGTTCCAATCAACTCGGCGTGTGGAACCCTAAGTAGCTTCACAGAAATCACGACTTAGTAACTACAACAAATCATCAAATTTCCTTCAATTAGAGTAATAGAGATGGCAATGCTCAAACCCTAATGCATTTTCAAGAGTGAAATGCGTAAAATTTTATCTAAAGGACAGATAATAGAACCTAGAAGAAATTCTGGGTATCCACCTCAAAGTTGGCTCTCAGAATTGGAAGAAGGCTCAGCACCTTTGGCCACCCGCAGTTTCCTGCAGTATTTATCCAAAATAGCATTAAACACACAATCTTAACAGAAAAAAAAAAGGGTGAAAAAAGTTTGCATCTTTCAACAACAAATAAAAAAAATTCATACCAAAAATAACAGAATTACAAGATGATTACCCACAAAAACAAAAACAAAAAATTTAAAAGAATAGAGAAACAATGAAATGCTGCATCAAAACTATCATGCAAACAAACAACAGTATCAGAATGGGTATAAGCAAAAGCATACAGAAACCATCAATGAGCCCAAAATCGAGAACAATCCCATGAACAATCACAGAATGTCACCAAGAAATTAACCATACCCAGTATTTATTCAAGAGCATATGATGAACAAACAGCTTCACATTTCAATTTCAAACCACCCAAATGAACAATAACTGAGAATGCAAAGGGGAAAAAGCAGGATGAAAAAAAAAAAAGCCAAAAAAAAAAACAAAAAAGAGAGGAAGAATTAGATATGAGAATCCACCAACCTCGAAGAGAGCAGAGAATAAAAACCCTAGATCACAGGGGAAAAATGGCAGAGAAATCTAAGATTTTAGTTAATTATAAAGAACCCCGAAAATCAAGGATCAAATTATCGGACATGGGATTAGCATATCCCAATTTTAGCTCTTACCAACTCACTTTCTATCTCTCTTTCTCTCTCCTTTGCATTAGCATATATCATCCCAGCTAGCAAAATGCAGACTTTCAATTCAATGAATGACAAACAACCCAAAAATACCCAAAAAGAAAAGGTAAATTGTTTATGGATAAATGCAACATAAGAGGACAAAAGCAATTTGAAAAATTTAGTACCTTCAAGACCTAATAATAAATGAAAAAAATAAACGGGTAATAAAAAGAGACAAGAAAAAAGCTGTGGGTTTTGCCCCTTTTTTTATTTGGGTGGTCTCACAAAACGTGTCAGGATTAGCCTCTGGACGGCAACATTTCTGCCTTCTGAAATAAAATAAAAAAAAAAAAAAAAAAAATCAATATTAGTATTTTTTTTTTTTTTGAAAGGTAAAAAAAAAGTACTCCTATAGGTAAACACAAAATTCATATTAGTCCACTTCGGTTGTGTTCGGCAACAGAGTTTCAGGTGGAGTTTAGTGGCTTGACCAAGTCTAATCACTACTGTTGACAATTTTAGGTGTTTGGTAAGACAGTGTTTCATAGTAGTGGTTAGTGGTTGTGGTAGAGTTTCAGAAAAGCTACATAAACTAACTTTCGAGGTAGCTGCTAGTGGTTCGGTAGCGTTTGCATCATATTTATGCAGTGAACCTCTAATCTTGACAACTACTATTGCCGAACAATCCAATTTTTAATAGTTAAACGACTAACAGCTACCGACTACCATAACAGCTACAGCTACCAAAACAACTAACAGCTACTGAAACAGCTAAGTTTGCCGAACAAGGCCTTCATGTATTAGATGGATAGTATTGATGGTCTATTAATTAATACTGGTGACTCAAAAATTGATACGGATGACTAAAAAACTAGTACTCTACATTGATTATTGTTTATACACTATCACTTTTTTATTTGCCAAATAATCTCCTGATATATGAGCCAGGTGATAAGAGTTGGATTGATAAATAAATGAATCACAAATATTAGTATTTTTTTTTTTTTTGGTGAAAATAATATTTATACTAGCCAAACGTGTCAAGTGATAAGCATGAGAGAGAAAGTGGACTGTGTGTTTGATGTTGTTGTCAGGTACGTGCACCACCGCCGGTTGCCGGCTTAAAAGGCAATTACTATGACTTAACCAATTGTTTAAGGGCGGATTTGTTTATGTTTAACGATGTTTTAACGGTAATTAAAAGTGGGAACCAGACAACCTTGGAAGAATATATGCGCTTAAACGTGGGTTACGTAATTACGTTACTGGTTACTGGGCTTAATTGCCACTACATTTGACCACCTTATTGTTATGATACATGATTGACCTATTTCTGTTTGACCATATGCTTTTAAGGGTATGAATTATATGGAGTATAAAAAAAAAATAAAAAATAATAGTAATAATCTCTATGATATCAACAATATTACGCACGTTTTGTTGAATTGACTAGTTAACAACTTGGTTGCTCAAGTTATATGGAGTATTGAATCTTCAAATGATTGGGCAGTGCCAAAGTTGCATCTACACATTTAAGTGACATATAAATGCACTTATTAATAGTGTACATGTCCTCGATCAATCACGGACCTAAATAAAAAAAGTAGAGAAAATCCGAAATCTATAACCGCGTTTAGGGAGGATTCAAAGAATGTATTATTATTACATAATTGAGCTAATATAAAATGATAATTCTGAGATTATTATATATTACTCATTCCGGTTTTATATAAATATTATTATTTTTGATTTGTACACACTAATTCATATTGTTAAGTATTATTTTGGACTTTGGAGTATAGAATAATAGTTAGTACTCCTATATTCAATGTGAAGATAAAAAAAAAGGACAACACATCAAAAATTTACACACTTAAAAACATGAAAAATTTGCTAAAAGCCAATAGGAGCTTATTTAAAACGGAATAGAATATAGATAATTGATAGTTTTATTGACGCTTTCAAATCATCAAAAAGAGTTGGATATTTGAGAAGATTAAAAAAAAAAAAAAAAAGGGTACAAAAATGATCCTAGAAAGACATATTCCACATCAAGTTTGGATGGAGAACTGCGAGGCATAGACAAAAGTCAATTGCAAACTGCTGGCATCCAGCTTTTAGACATCAAGATGCATGGCATCCGAAGCACAAGTAAGGAATATAATGGGATCCTCTAGGAGATGGCTTTAAGCAAGCAAGATCCGAATAATATTTGGACCATTTGCATTGTTGAATGGACACATCCAAGATATGAAAGTGAAACATGTCGCTAATTGCAATTAATACTCGTATGGTATACACCAAGTCTATGTTGAGGACCACAGTACGTGGTGAAGTAAGCTAGAATGTATAGCGTATTACTTTTTGTCGTTAACCAATATATTTTGCAATTCTTTCCATTTTATTTTGTTCCTTTATGTTTCGACTTTCATTCCGTTCTATACGTAACGAAGTTTTGTTCTTTTCTACAGGTTTGATCCCGTCCAGACCACTTTGTTAAAATAATATGTTCAGCGTTGTTTTGTAGCAATCAGTCGAAAGAACTAGGCCTAAATCAATTGGGGAAAGACGTGTATTTTGTATTCTACTTGTTCAAATAATGTTGAACCAAGACAGGAAAGAAAATTGAAACATGAGCACGAAGATCAGGCTCTAGCAAATCTTGTTAGAGATGTTTAGTTGCTGTCTTTAATTGCCATGACATTTGACTAACTTAATGTTAAATAAGAACAATTGACCAGTAGCTAATAATGATTTAGCTTCAACAAGCAGACAAGCATTGTTAAATAATTTCGATTAGATCAGCCATTTAGCAAGTCTTGCAAATTTGACTAGATTACGCGGATGCTGCTCTACTTAAATCCTTTTATAACTAATGATGAAGATGCATGTATATGATCATGAGATTCAGAATCCTTCTAAGTAACCTGAAGTGTTGATGCCATGACATGCGATGCACAACGAATGGACCCTTTCAGAGACGGCAAAGGCATGAAAATGTGAATGCATTTGTGCTAAGATATATATAGACGGTTGTTGAAAATGACCACAAGACGCAAAAGCTATCCTTGTTAAGTCTATGAGAAATATACAGCATCAACATTATCCTAATGCTGCAAAGAGATCTCACCTAAGGAGGGGCAGTTGGTACTCAACCTTACTCGCTCCTATGAGAACGAACAGAGAAACTATAGTTATAATTACCTTATTAAGATCCCTTAAATTGAGCATTCTCGTGCCAAATTTGTGCTAGTATAAATCAGGCATAATAATGGTATTCATATATGAGGTTACAATTATCAGGATTGTAGTTATACATACATATATACTCCATAAACAATGTCAGAAACAAATTGTATGCATATATGTAGATACATATGTTTGTAAATATGTCTTTTTCCAACAAATGTTCAGCACACTTTTATTCCTTGAAGCAAATTTAAAGAGTTGATTCTTATGATTTGATAAATAAGCTGTTTGTTGGGAGCACTTCATTTCTTCACGAGGCAATCCATTCAAATAGGATTAAACCATAACAGCTTAACCTAGCCCCTAACATAAATAGGGCTATGCAACAAGGCATAAGCCCACGGCTACCCCAAAAGCATTTCGGCAATAAAACATTAAACTGAACCACAAGTTTAAAAAGATGGCATGATATTTTTCATTGAACTAATTAAGCATTGAAATCCACAACACTAGTCATGCCTTAGTATTCACAATCAAAGCCTAATATTCACGTAACAAATGAGTTTACAGCAATTGCTGATCAGTCAAACCAACCCAAACTCCATAGTACCAAATAGGAGTGCAGAAAGGTGGATATGAGATTTGAGCTCGTCAAAAGGCATAACAATGATAGCCATCATTAGAGCGATCAGCCCCGCCAAGTAAGCGGTAACCGACAAGGAAGGACACAAATGCATCTGTTGTAGCAGACTCAATTTGGTCACGGTTCAGCTTCATGGCCGCCCACTCGCTGGAAACTACATTAGGAGCCTTGACGTTGACAGTGGCATAACATACCGCTTGAGCAAGATCTACAAGTCCCAAATAGCCTAGATGCTTGTCATCCCTAACAGTTGCTGCCAGCTGACCTAGATCAACATGGTTCCTGCACCTCAGTCCGTAGTCCCTCTCGAGAAGCTCCAGGCAAAATTCAATCCCAACACCGACAAATGACAAATCAGGAAGTCCCAAGAAATTTGCTAGGGCGTTGAGTGATCCTTTAGGAATTTCTCAAAGCCGGATGAGGAGGCAGAAATTGTCTGCGCAGAGCTTCAGCAGCACAACCTTGTCAGAACAACGCCCACGAACAACAGAGTAGGATCTTTCAATGTCCAATCCCACAATTGTTTTCCGCTTAGAACCAATGCTTGATAATAACTTTGTAAGGCCAACATTGAGCTCTGACTCGGAGCAAACCACCAACGTTGTCACAGTCCTATCTTGCATCTGAAACTTGTAGGAATCTGACATTTTTGAAGGTGTATGGACTCTGTAGCTAGGTTTCTTTCTCCCTCAAAAGACAAAATCAAAGAAAGATTATCTTCTTCTAGCTGTTCACTGATGGGAAGGCAACCAAGAATATTATTTCAGTAATGGTTCAGTCCAACTTTACCCCATTCAATGATTGAAATTAAACGAATTAAGCTTAAAAACAGGGTATAAATAGTAATTCCAACAAGAAACTTCAAAGGACTTCAAGCATACAGTTTTAGAGCACAAGATTATAGCATATCAAATAGACTCCTTATACCATTAACTTAGGTGTAGTTTGGTTCAATAAAACTGGAGTGGAATGGAACCATAAATGAAACCAAGTAGGGAATGATTTCTGATTCTCCGTATTAGGTATTGTTGATTACCTACTATTTGGTTAACTCTAAGCATCAAGTCTAAAATACTAACATATTTTCTTACAGAACTATTAACTTAATTTACTTATTATAACTAATAAGCTGATTGTTTTAAATTACAACTATTTCATTTTCGAATACAGATATATATGCAGTCTAGCTCCTGCCTCCTAACAGTCCAGAAATCACATAGAGCAGCACCCTTGATAACATCACTTGATAATAAGTTGAATGGAACCACTTGCAACATTTTTTTTTTTTAGTGATTAATTTTGGGAAGTGACCTGATTAGAAGATGGAAGGCACTGGGTCAGGTTGCCTGTTGTCGGGTTGACCCGATTAATTTTCAGGCATTAACATAGTTCATTAAGCAAGAAAAACCCCTAACTCAACCAGATAAAGCCCGAAAATTTAAGAATAATCAAAACCCTTAGGCACGGCCCACTGGCTCAAGCCTTCATGCCACGTTTGTGCCACCCTGCTGGTTAGTGGCTGGCGCTGCCATCAGGCAAGGCACGACACGGCATGGCGCAAACCAGCGTGCCCTTAAGAAGCAGCCGGCAAGGCACAAAGCACGGTCTGGCACGACCCGCTGCCATGCAATTGAACCAAGCATCATTAGCATAGCATAGCCCCCATAATTCTCTTCTCCTACGCCCACATTCTCCCTCCTACTCCTCCAACAACACTGAAATTCCATAAGAAAGAAAAAAAAAAATAAAAAAAAAATGGCACACATGTTGATCAATATGATCATCCTTTTGATTCACCAGTAGTTAAAAATTCATCAGAACTTAAAATCAAGATTTTGATCTCTAATAAACAAACATACATATGAAACATGGTAAATACTGAATTACTCAGCAGTCACCGTAACAAGTAGTACTACAAGTATAAGGGAATTCAACCACAAAAAAATCGAAAAATCAGGCTTACAAACCTTACAAATTCAACCCTAAAAACTGAACAGAATCATATAGACAAGAAAAAAGAAACAGAAACAGAAAAGGCCTGTCTTTACCTGTGTGGCCAAGCTGGCAGTACTCGCTCCTTACCTGTCTCCTCTCTCTCTCTCTCTCTCTCTCTCTCTCTCTCTCTCAGGAAATGCGCCGAGTAGGGTTCTGGGCTGAAATGTGGGTATGCGTTTAACCGGTGGTTGCTTGGGGGTTTGAATTTTAAAAACTACTGCTAATTCGTAAACACTAATATTTATTTTGAAATAGAGATTCTTTTCTATAAATTGCTCCTAATTTAAATATTTCCAAGGCAACGCCGCATTACTCATTTATGTACCCACATATTGATAAAATCCAGTGTACTCGAAATCAGTTCGCGAACAATCTCGATCAAAACTCACTTGATAATGAATAAGCTGACTCATTTACAACCCTATTCATCATCAAGGATAATTTATATTTTGAAGACATCAAATCAAAGTTGTATACTTCATATAACAATGTTCGAAACAAACTATACATATATTTGTTTGTAAACAAGTCTTTTTTTAACTATGGTTATCTCTAAACAAAGTTGAGGGTTTGATTCTTGTTGATGGTGAAAATTGAAATAACCTGTTTGTAGCGAACAAGTCACCCTTTTATAGATCGATGCAGTGTAATCATACTTATAATGACCCAACACTAACCTATAAATAGGAATATTAAAGCCTATGGCTACCCACAAAAGCAAACTGGTAATACTAGAATAAAACATTAGACTGAACCACAAGTTTGAAAACTTGACAAGAAATATCTCAATAAACTAACTAAGCATTGATAAGCACAAAACAAGGCATTCTATGTATTCAATTACTAAACTCAACGGAGGTTATGAGCTGTGATCTCCCATCTTCATCGTCACTGTAATCGATCGTTCTTGTAGGGGGATCAGAGCCGTCAAGTAAGCGGTTACCCACAAGGAAGGACACAAAGGCATCGTTTGTAGCAGTCTCAACTTGGTTTTTGCTAAGATTCACAGCCGCCCAATCACTGGAAACAACACTATAATCTGCGACCCGGGTAGTTATATGGCATACAGCTTCAGCAAGATCTGCAAGTCCACAATAACCAAGCAGCTGATTTTCATTCCTAGGGCTAGCAGCCGACCACGCTGCTGCTAGCTGACCCAGATCAACATGGTTCCTACACTTCAACCCATAGTCCTTGTCGAGAAGATCCAAGCAGAAGTTGATCCCAACACCCACAAACGACACGTCAGGGAATTCCAAGAGATTCGCTAGCGCATTCAAAGACTGTTTAGGGATGTTACAAAGCCGGATAAGGAGGCAGAAACAGCCTGTGCTGAGCTTCAGCAGCACAACCTTGTCATCACAGTAGGATCTTTCCATGTCTAATCCTATAACTCGCTTGGTGTTCCACTCATAATTGAAGTTCGACATCAATTCTTTAAGGCCATTATCAAGCTCCGATTAACTGGAAACCACAACGGTTTTCACTTTCCAATCATGTATTTCAAATTCATACTTGCTAGCTGATGACATGATCAAAGAATTTTAGTAGCTATAATTTAAATCCGGTCACAACTCACAAAGTGAAATTTTGAGATAACTCTTGATTTTATTAATCAACTCACCCTCCAGAATAAACATTACAGGACCCTATTCATAGGAAAAATAAAGTAACTTGCAGAAAAAGAAACTAAAAGTCCTAGACTAACTAGAATTACGAAACGTAATTAAGATGACATCCCTAAAAGATAAACTTTCCTAAAAGACTCCGATAATATCTATACTATAATAACTTCAAAATAAATTAGAAAACAAATAATAAAACTTATAACAAATAAGGAAAGTAATTAAAATGCAAGTCTTGGTCGCCAATTCACGTGCACCAAGTTTTGATGCTCACGCATCAAAGGATAGGTAGCTGAGAGGATTTGTCTTCATTGGATTAAACCAAGTGAGAGATTGGAAACAACTCAAAAAAACAAAAAAAAAAAAAAAAAAAAAAGGTGAGATTGGAAATTGTAGTGTAATACTAATGAATACAAATACACTGCTGTTTCAGGGGTTAAGTGATATTCAGACTCGTGCAATTTTAGTTTACAAAAGACATAAACCTATATTCTAGATTACTGAAAGAGACTTGCTTATTCTCTTGGGAGCACAAAAGACATAAACCTATATTAATATACTCTAAAACATTTTCGAGAAATGCTTGACGCAAGCTTGGTGAATGGGTGATCTGTTAAGCGATTTAATCTTGTTCAATTTTGTAACTTCCTTTTTCTCTTCTTAGTAATATAAAATAGTTCTATTTATTCTATTCAGTTCAAATGAATACGTTCAAATCAATTCAATCAACTCAATACGTGTTTCAAATGAAATGAATAGAGCCCAAATTCGAGAATTTCAAAGCAAGACAATCCCAACTTTTCAATGTTCAACTCCGTAAGTGGCCAGCCCCAGTTAGCAATAAGCAAACTTATTCACTAGCTTATACAGCAACTTTATGCCAAATCCCCTCTTGCTTCGATAATCAAACAAGTTTTGAATTGGCAATGTAGTGATTAAATAGACACAAGAAAGCAAACGAGTAGCACTTTAATGATAAGTGAGAACTCAAGGGATTGGAGGAATTCGACAACTAGACCAGTTTTGTGGAGAAGCTGAATGAGCAGGCAAATGGTGCCAAAAACACACCTCAGTGCTACAACACTCTTCCCCCAACTTTGTAGCACTTTTGCCAAAAACCGAAAACTTATGGTTAGATGCCCAATTTATACTCATAGTAAAAGCATGGTTTTTTCAATAATTTTCTTGTAGTACATGCGTGTTGTCCATTGTAATGCCACATAAAAAAAATAAAAAAAAAAGAAAATAAATTTTCACACTTGATTCATGGAATTCATACATGATCAAAATGTACACATGTGACCAAAGTTGTGTTTTCATGGTCACAAAAATCTGTCAAACAAGACTGGTACTGATACTTTCATTAACACGTCATCCTATTGCGATTTCATGACTACCCAGATTCCATCAATGTGAAATGGGAAAGATTAATTGATTCAAATAGAGCAGTGCATTATACTAGTACACAAAATGATGCTTGCTAATTGGTGTCCCTGTGAATAATGAAAATTTCAATCTTGAATGACAAACAGAAAGTGTATCAACAATTTAGAAATGAAGTCTTTGGGAAGTAAAGCCCACTAATTAGTAAGCTGTGAAACTGACTTGGATATATAACCCAAATAATCCAAACAGAATCTCTAAATTTTGCACAAGTAGATAAATACTGTACTCAAACATGTAGCACAACTGTAGTATAAACCTGTAACAATTCTATTCAAAATCACAAACACACAACAGTTCAACATCCATCAAGTCATTCTGCAATCAAACCATACTTCTCATATAATGCACAAAAACACCCACTCAATGAGATAATGGACAATGCTGCAAAAATATCATACCTGCACATGAAATGGGTGAAAACAAATATTTCACAGACCACAAACCATGCACCTGCACTTTGAAGAAGTGTCCCAAATCCTCCACGGAGACTCTTTCTCAATCAACATAAAGCAGAAGCCGGCAAAGTATAGGCAAATTTTGGCTAACAATGACATGTGGTCTGATGCCTAATAGCTGGAAGCGAATTTTTAAGCATGCCCTAATAAAGACTAGTAGATTCAGACTTTCAATGTGTATCCTAGTTTCATCGGAGAATCATGTTCCCTACCCAGCATTGAAGAAGCACAAGAAAGGATAGAAGAAATGACCCCTATAAGCCCAACTATATTAGCCAGGCAAACATTAATTGAAGAGACCGATCAATACTCGTCATAAAACATACTGACCTTTGCCCCTCCCATGGAACTAAATTGTGTTCATATTTATGCAGATATATACTCCTATATTTGTAAATAAGTCCCTTTCCAACAAATGATCCAGCACACTTTTCTCTCATAAAACAAAATTTCGAGGGGTTGATTCTTGTGAATTAAGAAACAAAATGTCCGATGGAAGTACTTCACTCCTTCATGAGATAATCTTGTGTGAATAAAATTAATCATGACCTAGACCTAACATATATAAGGCTATGCAATAAGCCCATGGCTACCCCCTCAAAGCATTTTGGCTACGAATCATTCTGGACCACAAAATTAAAATGAGAAACATGGCATGATAATTCTCATTAAGCATTAAAATCCACAAAACTAGTCATTCCAAGTATTCACAATCAAAGCCTGATATTCAAATTCCAAATGAGTAATGAGTTTACAGCAATAGCTGATCAATCAAACCAACCAAAACTCCATATTACCAGATGGGAGAGCAGAAAGGTGGATGATGAGATGTGAGCCCTTACCATCATAGGGCTAATTTACGAGGATCAGACCCGCCAAGTAAGTAGTAACCCACGAGGAACGACACAAATGCATCTGTTGTAGCCGACTCAACTTGGTAATGGTTCAGGTTTTTGGCCCCCCACTCGCTGCAAACTACATCAAGAGCCTTGACATTGATAGTCACATCACATACTGCATGAGCAAGATCTGCAAGTGCAAAATAGGCAAAATGATTGGCATTCCTAACAGTCGCTGCCAGCTGACGCAGATCAACATAGTTCCTGCACCTCAGCCCATAATCCCTCTCGAGAAGCACCAGGCAGAACTTGATCCCAACACCGACAAACAACAAATCGGGGAGTCCCAAGAAATTTGCTAGAGCATTTAGTGGTTCTTTAGACATCTGACAAAGCCGGATGAGGAGGCAGAAACAGCCTGCACAGAGCTTCAGCAGCACAACCTTGTCAGAAGAACGCCCATGAACATCACAGTAGGATCTTTCAATGTCCAATCCTACAACCCGCTTGAGTTTGCACCCAGAATCAATGTTTGATAATAACTCCATAAGGCCAATACTAAGCTCCGACTCAGAGTAAATCACCATTGTTGTCACTGACCTATCTTGTATAACAATTTTGTGGTAGAAATCTGACATTTCTAAGTGCGTGGATTGCTGCAGAGAATCCAACGAGACTTCATTCACTCTGTAGCTGGATTTCCTTCTCCCTTAAAAGAGGAATTTGAAGAAAGATTGTCTTCTTCTAGCTGTCCACTGATGGGAAAGCTATATCAGTATTAGTTTAGGCCAATGTTATCCCAATCAATGATTAAAAAAAAACAAATTTAGCCTAAATTGAAGGTAATTCCAACAAGAAAATCCGAAGGAGTTCTCACATCCAGTTCTAGAGCACAAGATTTCTGATTCTTCACATTACGTGTTTGGTTTAGTTTAAGAAATCGTATTTTCGTATTAGGTATGGCTGATTCATACCTACTGTTTGGTTCACTCCAAGCATCAAGCCTAAAACATTCTTGTTGATATAAAACTATAAAGATTGCCTAACATTACAACAATTTCTTGTTGATATATAACGCTTCCTCTAACAGTCCAGAAATCACATGGAGCATTACCCTTGAATCAAGGGCCTTGATTAGTTGAATTGAACCACCAGCTATTTATTTTTTAAATTTCAAATCTTTGTACTACTAGTTTATATTTCGGAATAGAAGCTGAAAGATGGCATTGGGTCAGGTTGGCCCGTTACACAGCCCGACCCGCTGCCATTCAACTGAAGCAAGCATCAGAATTCATAAACAGAATCATCAGAACTCTCTTCTACTCCCACATTCTCTCTCCTCCTTCAACAACAGCAAAATTCCACAAGAAAGAAAGAAAGAAAATGGCACACAAAAATGTGTTGTGTTGTGTTGATCATCCAATTGATTCAGATTCACAAGTACTAGTTAAGAATGATGATCTATCAAAACTTAAAAATCAAGAACTTGACCTCTAATGTACAAAACATACATATGAAACATGGTAAACACCAAATTTCACTCAGCAATCAATCAGCCATAACAAGAGGTACTAGTATAAAAAGATTCAGCCACAAAAATCGAAAATTCAGCCATAAAGATAAAACTTTACGAATTCAACCCAAATTACTGAAATACATGCACAAGAAATCCAAGAAAAAGAATAATAGGAAAGACCTACCTACCTCTACCTGTGTGGCCGAGCAGCACAGCACTCGTTCCTTGCCGGAGAAACCACCGGCCGTCGTCGGTTCTCTCTTCTCTCTCTCTCTCTCTGACACACTCTCTCTCTTTCTCTCTGACTCTCTCTCTCTCCAAGGAAATGCGAGTAAGGTGGTACGACTATGGTGAAATGTGGGTATGCGTTTATTTGTTGGGGGGTTTAAGTTTGAAAACTACTTATAAATGTAAGTATTTTGTGCTTTTTAAACATTTTAAATTCAACAAAATAAATCTTTAGTTTTTCTAAGTTACCACTATACTAATCCCTTATTCTCAATTTCATTTTTCTTCCCGCCTATGGCCTATGGCGGTAAACAAGCCAATAAATTCATGAGCATCTCACATAGGTCAAAACTCATTCGACAATTAACGAGCCGAGTGCAAGCACTATTATGATACTCATTTGATAAATGAGCCGAATATGAACACATCGATACTGTTTGCTTACATGTTACAGCCCTATTTTCACCTTAGGTTCTTACAATCTTACCTACGTACTTTGTTATGTTGTCTTGTTACGAGTATGGTTAATCTTAAAAATATTAATCTTATGATACTAGTTATTATGAAAGAGATATTCTTTTCTATAAATTTTTCCAAATTTAAATACTTCCACATTAGCAAGGCAACACTATTTGCATCACATTTCATCACATTGATTATCCTTAAAACAAAGTTCAAGGAGTTCCTCCTTGCAGACACCAAAAAAAAAAGTTGAGGATTTGAGTCTTGTTGACGATGAAACATAGTTGTTACGAGCACTTTACACTTTTGTAGGTTGATGCAGTGTAATCATGCTTAATCATGACCTAACACTAACATAAATAATTAAATAGGGCTATGCAATAAGCCAATGGCTACCCCTAATAGAATTTTGGTAATAAAACAGTATACTGAACCACAAAATTGAAAACTTACGCCTAAGGGCATTTTGTAATAAAACGTTAAACTGAACCACAAAATTGAAAACTTAGCAAGAAACTGATTAAGCAATGAAATGCACAAAACAAAGCATTCAAAGATTCATATTCCTAAATTCCAAAGTGAATATGAGATGTGAGCTCTAATCTTTATTCTCTTCATCGTCACCATTATCAATTGATCCTTTAGGGGGATCAGAGCCGCCAAGTAAGCGGTTACCCACCAGGAATGACACAAAGGCATCTGTTGTAGCAGTTTCAACTTGGTCTTCGCTAAGATTCGCAGCCGCCCAATCACTGGAAACAACACTAAAAGCCTTGACATTGAGAGTCACATAGCATACAGCTTCAGCAAGATCTGCAAGTCCACAATAACCAACCAGCAGCTTGTCATTCCTAGTAGTCGATTTTGCTGCCGCTAGCTGACCCAGATCAACATGGTTCCTACACTTCAACCCATAGTCCTTGTCGAGAAGATCCAAGCAGAATTTGATCCCGACACCCACAAACGACACATCAGGGAGTTCCAAGAGATTCGCTAGCGCATTGAGGGATCGTTTACGGATATGACAAAGTCGGATAAGGAGGCAGAAACAGCCTGTGCTGAGCTTCAGCAGCACAACCTTGTCAGCACCGTAGGATCTTTCCATGTCTAATCCTATAACTCGCTTGGTGTTCCACTCATAACTGAAGTTCGATATCATCTCTTTAAGGCCATTATCAAGCTCCGACTCACTGGAAATCACAATAGTTTTCACTTCCCATTCATGTATTTTAAAACTTATAGTACTTACTAGCTGGTGACATGATCGAAAAAAAGTTTGGTCCCTATATACTTGCAAAATGCAACTAGGAGTATACTCTATTATATAGTCGAGGCAAATGTTTAAACAAGGGTAACTGAGGGGATTTGTATTAGTTGGATTTAACCAAGTGAGAGATTGGAAAATGTAGTGAAATGAATACACTACCGTTTCCGAGGTTAAGAATACTCAAGTCTGAATTATTGAAGAATCTTGCTTATTCTCTTGGGAGCTCAAAAGACATAAACCTCTCTTAAGTTAACACTAAAGTACATTTTCAAGAAATGCTGGACTCAAGCTAGGTGATGAGTTCGGGCCCTAGGGCTGGCCACAAGCCAAGCCGCTCGCGAACAATTCGACTGTAGCTCGGCTCAGGCTTGATTCAATTAGTAAACGAGCTGAACTCGAGCTCGAACTCGCGGCTCGAACTTTAAACAAGCCGAGCTCGAGCTCAACAGTACTCGGCTCGTCGGCTCGCAAGCCTAAACAAACCTTAAGATTATACTATGTCATATACTCCCTCCGTTCTCAATTAAAATTGACGCTTGGTTTTCCGCAACTCACATTGCGGAAAACCAAGCGTCAACTTCAATTGAGAACGGAGGGAGTAGTTATCTTGAAACAAAAGTTACATAATGTTTAGCATGTTATTTTTGAAATATTGTTTTGGGTAAAAATTATATGTTTAAACGAACTCGAGCTCGAACTTTAAAAATTAAAATTAACATTCAAGCCGAACTCAAGCCCAATTTTAGAGTTCGACTCGAACTCGAACCCGAGTATTTTTAAACGAGCCGAGCTGAGCTTGCTTGGTGTTCGGCTCGGTTCAACTCATGGCCAGCCCTAAGTTCGGCGATTTAATCTTGTTCAATTTTGTAACTTCCTTTCTCTTCTATATTAATATAGAGTACAATTTATTCTATTAAGTTCAAATGAGTACATTCAATTCAATTTAATCAACTCAATACAGCTTCATTTAATTGAAATGGACAGAGCCCATATTCGATAATTTCAAAGCATGAAAAGCCCGATGGCCAGCCCCAGTTAGCACTTAGCAATAAGCAACCTAATTCACTAGCTTATACAGCAATCTTGTGCCAATCTATCTTCCCATTCCCCTTTTCTTTCGATATCAGATTTTTTCTGAATTGACAAAGTGATGATTAATTATACACACAATATCAGATTTTTTCTGAATTGACAAAGTGATGATTAATTATACACACAAAAGCAAACGAGTAGCAGGTTCAATCTGTTGTAATGACTAATGATAAGTGATAACTCCAGGGGTTGTAGGAATTCGACAATTAGACCAGTTTGTGAAGAAGCTGGATCAACAGCCAAATGGTGCCAAAACACAGCAGCAGTTCTACACCACTCTCTCTCCCCTACTTTGTAGGACTTTTGCCAAAATACGAAATCTTTTGGTTAGATGCTCAATTACACTATTTGTAAAAGCATGGTTTTTTCGATAATTTACTCGTAGTACAGGCATGTCGTCCATTGTAATGCCACAACAAAGAAAAATAAATTTCCACACTTGATTCATGGAATTCATACATAATCAACATGAAAATGTGCGCAATTTGTTAAAGATGATGTGTTTTCATGGTCACAAAAGTTTGTCAAACAAGACTGATGAGATTATTGTCACTGATACCTTCATTAACATGTCCTCCTATTGCGATATCATGACTACCCAGATTCCACCAATATGAAATGGGAAAGATTAATTGATTCAAATAGAGCAGTGCATTATACTAGTACACAAATTGATGCTTGGTAAATGGTATCCCTGTGAATGGTGAAAATTTCAATCTTGAATGACAACCAGAAAGTGTATCAACAATTTAGAAATGAAGTCTTTGGGAAGTGAAGCACGCTAATTAGTAAGCTGTGACACTGACTTGGATATACAACACAAACAATCCAATCAGAATATCTAAATTTTGCACGAGTAGAATAATACTGCACTCAAACATGTAGCACAACTTTAGTATAAACCTGTAACATTCTATTCAAAATCACAAACACACAACAGTTAAACCCCATCAAGTCATTCTACAGTCAAACCATACTTCTTAATGCACAAAAGCACCCACTCAATGAGATAATGGACAATGGTGCAAAAATTCACATCATACCTGAACGTGAAATAAGTGACAAGAAATATTTTTCAGACCACAAAGCACGCACCTGCACTTTGAAGAAGCGTCCCAAATCCTCCATGGAGACTCTTTCTCAATCAGCATAAAGCAGAACCCGGCAAAGAATAGGCAAATTTTGGCTAACAATGTCATGTGTTCTGATGCCTAATAGCTGGAAGCGAATTTTCAAGCATGCCCTAAAGACTAGTAGATTCAGACTTTCAATGTGTATCCTAGTTTCATTGGAATATCATGTTCCCTACCCAGCATTGAAGAAGCACAAGAATGGATAGAAGAAATGACCCTATAAGGCCAACTATATTAGCCAGGCAAGCATTAATTGAAGAGACCGATCAACACTCATAATAAACTAAAAACCGAGGAAGACCACTGAGCTACCATCCCAAAAAGGCAGCAGAAGTAAAATGCTCCATATGATCTTGGTAACGGTAAGGCATTACAATAACCTTGAAAAGAACATGATATGCTCTAAAGATTAGAAGGCAGGCTGAGTGTACTTTCTAGAACCTTTGGACTACGGTCGGTCTGAAACATATTCACTTGCAAAACAACAGACCTTCACAGGCTTAGTTATCCAATGAATGCCAACGGGCAGGAATCAAGCATTTGCAGTCTATTAATCAAAGTTCTTAAGTTTTGGCAGGCACATTGAAACTAAACCAAGACTGTGCAAGTTGGAAAACCAGTTCAAAAACCCTAGCTTTGCAATGGAAGGGAAATGTGAAAACTGAAGGTGAGGAGAGAAGAGAAAGGGAGGAAGAATGCTGCTCAAAAGATCCAAAAGTTAACACCATAATGAAACAAGTGAACAAACTTAAGCTGCCCTCTACAAGTGGTGTAGATCTGCTTTCGATTTCAGGATTCCTTATTTCTGTCTTCCGTTTCCTGCTCTTCAAGTAGCAAGATGCCTTGTATCTAAGCAATCAAAATAGGGTTGATAAAGAAGGGGTATATCCAAAGTTCTGGAGTTCCTTGTGTTTTGAAAAAGAAAGAATAAAGGATCATCCTGAAAGAAGACTGTCGAATCTCTAATCATTATTGCCCATAAAAAGACCTAATAAATAGATGAATTGAGAAGGCTAGGAAGGCCGCTTTCACGTTTAGATAAATAGATGGAGAGCCCTAGATTACTATGAGCTGGCCAAAAAGCCATTCCACAACATATGCTGGCAAACTTTTCAACATCAAGTGACTGTCCTAGCATTGGCAGGGTCTGAGAAGGTCAAGATGAAGCTAGTCCAGGCTGCACTCAAACATTTTCTCCAACTACCTTATCCAACTAACTCTAAACGTACAAGCACTTAAGCAGTAAATAGGTTGGTTTAGGCTCCATTATTACCAAGTATCCAACATCCTTTTTCTTCATTCCCCTCCACCTCATTTCTTGACTGGTCTAAGCGCTATGAATTGACTTGAAAGGCAACTCTCGTGTGTGCACATGTGAGGGATTTTCAACAAAAGCAGAGAAAGTACATGCATAAAATGATTGTTCACACCCATTTCATCCCTCTTCTATTCGCATCCATCATTGCCATGGTCTAAGGAGACAAGAGAAAGCAGCATCTAAAAGAAACAGCTTAGCCACAAGGTATTCTCTAATCTACTGTCCCACCCACTCTATGCGAGACAAACGTCAATACGATGTATATGAAGGGTGGGTAGAATGAGCAGTGTTTTCTCAATCGTAAAAAACATGGAGTTGCATTACAAAGTGTTATGAAGATAGCGAGGAAACAGAAGGCAGGAAGGAGCGCAAAGAAAGAAGAGACATAGAAAGTACAAGCGCTAGCATAAGCATTAAGCGTAAAGAACAATATCTTAGGAATTCAATTTGCTCTACAAAACTCGTTCTCTGAATAACTAGAGGAAAGAACATACTGTCAAAGCAGTGGATCGAGAACTATAAATGACAAAAAACAAAAGATGTACTTATTATTTCCCCAAAATTGGAAAGATCTTATCATCTAAAGAGGAAATGGATGAAGAGATGTAAAAGTAAAAACTTTGAATCCTACATGGTAACTACCTCACACAGCAGAAAAGCACTCTGTAATGATCAAGTGAAATCTACTACAGCACATTAGTGCAATGTCAAGAAAAAAAATGGGCAAGGAATTCAAGTAGCTACCAAAGATCACAGTGGGAGAAATTGACAACCTAAGATTTGTTGCAGATAGATAGATTATTGAAAGAAGATTCCTAAATCAGTAATTTCAGAGGCAGGCAGATACAAAGAATTTTTTAGAATTCCAAAGCAGCAAACATGAACACTATCTGGGAAGATAGATGTTTTCAAGGCAGCAATACATTCCCAAATCATGCACTACAACATGGATCAACCCTACGGAGTAGAAAGGGGAACTTAATCTTCCCCACAGCATTTACACACTTCGTACTCCGAGAGCAAACATCTCAGCTTTTAATCTAATATCTTAAAATTTTGACTAACGTGGAAGAATACAAAGAAAGGCACGAAATCAGTTTCATTAATGAGCATCACAGCATTAAAGACCAAAGAAGCTGCATAGCAGCAGGAATGGAAGGAAAGAAATTGAACGCCATATCACACAACACTGGTTTGTTAATTATGAAAGTAAGAAGGAAACGCTTTCAGGCAGGAACATTATGTAGTTTAAGGAACAACGAGAATTATGATGGATACCACATAGTCAAACGGAAGAAACTGCAAGAAGTTGAACATCATGAAAGGAAAGAAGGATCCTAGTCAAATCTAAGGCAGTCACAGAAGATGAATAGACTAAGCAACACCGAGAGCTAAGCTCCACATTATGGACCAAATCTTTGGGCAAGATCTTGATTTCTGTTTGGTCAAAGGCATACCATCTGGCAGAATTACCCTAAGTAGAGCTCTTTCAAGTGAAACCTATGGGAACTATAGCAAGTATCATTGACAAGAGAGCCCTGAGAGTCCAGTTTCACCATTCCTACCAAGAGAACTTCAGAAGCTATGTCGCCATGATGAAGGCTTGAATCAAGTTCTCAGCTGAACGCTTCTGCTCAGGTGTGCCAGATACAAGTGCTAAACGATCTCCACGAGAAGACTTCGGCTCAGAAATTTCTATAATAGCTCCAGATATCTGAAATACAAAAGCCATGCAGATTTTCAAACAGTGTTTACATGCTCAGATCCTTAACAATTTGTTAACACAAAGAGGACAAGCCACAGACAGAAAAGGAAGAGTATTGAGGCAAGCACCAATAACAAAACTACAACACCACTGTTAATATAGTAAATGTATTAGGGCACTTTCGAAAGATAGTATGATAAGTACTACGGTATGAACTTAAAGTCGCTTGCATAAAGCTCTGATAAGCTCCCGCTTGAATGGGTACATCACAGATCTGCTGGAGCTAATTATACAAACAGTACAGGCTGGCCAAGTAGCCGAACTTCAAGCTATGGGAAACGGGGACTCAATTCCCAAAGGTCATGAATGACTAGATTACAAAATAAGCTTTAACAAGGCTACTAATTTTGTCAGCAGCTTGTCTTGCACTCAAGTTTTGTCTCAATATATGTGTGCTAATATAAGTCACATATTATATATGGACATTAATAGGAAATATCTTTTTCAAAATCATCTTATTCTTTCGACTCTCTTGAAGAAAACTATACCAAAAAAAAAATACTCATGAAACTACCCAAAATAAAAGAGCCAAAAAGAAGTCTTGAACACAAGAACATTAAGTTGATTTCCTACTCTAAACAATTATTCTCATCTTTGATTCTGTAATAGTAATCCACATTAATTACATTAAGGAGTGTCAAGGTAGTCTTCATCTATAAAAATCCTAAGCTGAATGTGGTTCTAGTCTTTAAGCACACCAAATTAGTCTTTGCAGTCCACCAAAATAATGGAAAACCAGGACATGTTGTAGAGTGTAGTCCAACAGATTTTTCAGGAATCCACGCTGACAGGAAAACAAATTGAAATTCTAAGCTTCAACAAAAAAAATTTCTAACAAACCTGGCGAATATTGGCAATATTTGCCCCATTTTTCCCTATCACTTTGCCCACTGCATTTGCAGGAATCAGTATCTCAACAGTTGAGGATGGTAGCAATCCGCTAAACAACACCAGCACAATATATAAACAAAAACAGTTAGCTAACCAGTCTAGATACAAAAAAGAGAGGCATTGTTTAAGTGGATCAGGTTCATGATTTACATACCCTCCATAATGCTTTGATGAATATGAGGATCCATAAACATCATCTTCCATCTGAAAGAATGTGAACTAAGATTAAGTATTCACAGGACATGTGAGAAGTATTTAAATTACTATGTAATTGCAAGATTTTCTACATGTAACTGCATTTTTCTTAGTAACACCAGCAGTTAAATCTGGAGACAAAGTAAATCCAGCCAAGACTTGCAAATTTAAGTATCCAGTCTCACTAATATCCCAAGGTCAAGAGAAATATACTAGAGCTGTCCTGAGAGGCTGAGAATATATGAAGAAAGAGCTCTTTGTGTGTGTCTGCGCGCCCATGCGCCGGGGGGGGGGGGGGGGTGTGTTATACAAAACTATAGACAACTGCAGGAGAACAGCTCTAGTAATAACCATTAGAGGAATCAGTGGGCAGTATGCATTAAGCGCATCAAACACCATACTCCAGCACATAAAAGAGTAAATGCTTCAAGCGCGTGCTTCAGATGGGAAGTATATAGCCAGGGAATATGCTCAATTAGCAGATGGCATTCAGCCACATAACTTCGGACCAAAATAGAACAGCTTTTCACCTTTACATACATATATACAATCAATAAAAACAGCAAAAGCACCATGGAATTGCTAGCAGACAAACTACTTTTACAGTACAAGCTAAAGTCAACATACCGACAAAGATCCATATTTGTAAAGGCCACTTGACGAAAGCATACCAACCCCAGTTCCAGTCTCAGCTCTATGATCATACCCCAAATTTGTTGGCGGAGGAACAGTTGACAAAACAGGGGGTAGAGAAAGACCACTGCCACCAGAAAACATAGGATCAGCAGTAACAGAAGGGTTACTAGAACTATCCTTGTCTTTAAGGGCATCATCACGGAGCCTCAAAACAATTTGTATAAGTGCATCTCTGACATTTTTTACTTCTCCGGACACCTAAATCCACAAATCGAAGTGGCAAGAAATTAATTAATTGACAAATAAGAGTAGCAGTACCACATATTCACAAAGGTCAGAAAATTAGTACCTCAACAAATTCATCACCAGCATCTACAGACTTTGGCTTATCACCTTTAGATATCCTAATATCAGCCCTGGACCTTTTCCGAATTTCATTGATAATTGAGCCACTTTTCCCTATAATGCACCCAATATTCCTAGATGGAATGAGAAGGCGAAAGGTAACATTTTCAGCATCTTCATTGATCTTTTCTTGAAGCAATAGCACAGCTTCAACTGCCCTTGACTGCACATCATCCAAGGACTGCCACGAACCAAGATATCCAAATTAGTAAACGTCCAAAGAGCAATTTTATGAAGAAATTGACAAACTAATCAATGCCTAAGAAACACTATCATTAAGAACATGCAATAGTAATTTATTACTTCAGGAATCAAACATAATGACGTCACATAATCTAGCAACAAGATCAACAATTACCTAAGAACGTAGAGAAGAGTTAATGCACAAAAAAGAAGATATATCCAAGAGCATAAGGGAAAAACATAACACTTGTGACATTGCATGCTCCTCATCTAAAATCCGAAACTTCACAATGGAAACATTGGAGAATCAAGTCTTTGATTAACTATATCGAAAGAAGAAATGCCGGAAGGAAAGAAAATCTATTCACAGTAATAGAGACCATCAAACCGCAACATGATGATGGTATTTCCTCCTAAATAGCAAGTAATACATGAAGAATAAACGAAATTTAATACGAGTCGGAGTAGCTGATCAAGGAGCACAATAGAAACTAGAATCGAATTACTACATAGTAGTGCAAAAAGTAAGATGGAGAAGTGAGGGTATACCTCAGTCGAAGTAATTGTAATCAGACATTCATTGCACTTGTCTTTGGTAACCTTAGTATCATCAACTTCAATATGTGCACCACTAGCCTGTCTGACACTTTTGATAGTGCTCCCTCCCTTCCCAATAACACGCCCTATTTTATCAGATGGACATAACACTCTAATAGTTAATTCTTCCGATCTAGATACCCCACCATAACCAGGGACAACAACTGGCCACATGCTCCTTGTATCAGCATAGCCTGGAACTGCAAGTTCTGTGGCATGACTATCAATTAGGGGAGGTGCAGACCTAGGAGGGACTATGGGATCAGCACCACCATAGAATCCACTGCCAGGATAAATAGGCATGTCGGCGGGAATTATGATGCTTGGTGGGATCTCTGGCACTGAAGTATCCAAAGGAATTTCTTCTTTCGGAGCAAATTTGTAAATGATTGCAGAAACAGCAAACAGAGCTTTCTTCACAGCCTCTGAATCACCAGTTATCTGTAAAAAAGAGAAAATCATACAGAAAATAGCTTTTACACCCCATGAGAAGAAGAATTGGTAACTTTCCTCATTTCAAAGTGAACGCAGCACACAGACTTAAAAGCTGTGTAAGAGTGACAAATTTAGTTAATACCTTTCCAAGTGCGTAAATAAGAATCATTTTTTCTAATTTGGGCAAGTGCAATAACAAGATCATAAATCACGAAATATATGCTGTAAAGCATTGCTGAGAGAAAACACTGACCTGAACAAAGTTGTCAAAATCCATAGCACATGAATGTGCCGGATCCCCGGCATCCTTAGGCATGACCTTAATATTAGCCCTTGTATTGCTTCTCAATTTCTTTATAGTCGCCCCCGACTTACCAATCACATTTGCAGACTGACTAGCTGGGACAAGAATGTTGCATTCCTCTCTATTCCTCTGCTTCCTCTCTGGCTCACTCAACGTTGCCACCGCATTTGCAATGGTGGAATGCATCCTCAGAAGAGCATCTTGGGCCGCGCAAATAGGTTGCTTGTCATTATACTCATCATCGACCTCGACTTCTACCTTCTCCTTCACATAACAATATATTGTGATAACCCTATCCTTAGCACCAGGAAAGGGGTCTACCACCTTAACTTTTGCCCTAGACTCTTGTCTTATGGAGTTTATCACTTTCCCGGCTTTACCAATCACACTTCCAATTACCGTGTCCGGGCATAGTATCCTGTACGCAATTACTTCATCATTGCCACCACCCTTATCATCTCTATCAAAACGTCTCTTCTGATTCTTGTTATCCCCATTGTTGACTTTCTGGGGGCGGTTTCGCTTGCCTGTCTCACCCATTGGCGATTACTTCCTACAGCTAGGGAAAATTTGCAACATTTAGCAATAACCATTGCATCACAAGACATTTATAAGCAAACAAACACTTTAGGTTAGTAATATGCACGCTCAGTAACGATCTTCAGCAAACTCATGGACCTTCTACAAAGAAGGGTTTAGAAAAAAAAAACCATAATCTGCAAAGCTTGAGAAATTATCTTCAATTTTCCCTTTTCAAGTCTCTAAAAGCTTCAAATTTTAAGCCAATTTCTCCTCGCCACCAACAATTTCATAGACACTCGCATTCTGAAACCTCACCAATTCTTTTCTCAAACTACACGTAAATGAGCATCATACTGATATATTAAAAAAAAAAACACCCAGATGATGACTTCATCTTCCCAGAATCTCCACAAAAATATATATAAAAAAAAAAAAAAAAAAAAAATCTCTCAAAGCACCAAACAATGAATTGCATAATCATATAAAATCAAATCAAAAACATTAAAAAAAAAAAAAAAAAAAAAAAAAGTCAATTCAGGAGAGAAAGAGAGAGCTAACCGAAAAAGGAAGAGGACTTCGGGGAGCGATGTAAGCAGAGAGACGAGAGACGAGAACGAGGGCTGAAAGATTAGCAAGAAGTTGAAGCAGGTAAAGCAAAGAATTGGACCCAGAAAATGACGACACAAAATGCGTCTCTCTGTCCTGCCTCTCTTCTTATAGTTCTTATATACTGTGTATCTCGTGCGTTTATATTCATCATCACAATTCACAATGGGCCGGGCTCTCTATAATCTATGTACTCCTAGAAGCAAATAGAAGTAGGAGTAGTTTATTGCATTGGCTAAAGGCAAGCCCGGTATTTTATTTTATTTTTTTTCTTCCTGAAGTAATTAATTTAAAAAAAAAAAAAAACAAAACAAAAAAATTTTAAGTGAATCGACTTTAGGCGATACATGTGTTTCTGAAAATTCACATTTAAGTGTCATCAACCTTTGAAAATATTTAATTGATCGAGTCTAAGATCGATCGTGAGTATCATATAGGTAGACCTATTTCTCGTCATGGTATCTTTATTACCTTTTATCAGTATGAGTTATAAAAGCTACTCGTTATACTCTGCACATGTCGGCATGGCTATCTTTGGCAATGAGAGATTGTTCTTCAGTGGGTATGGGGGGAGGGGAGTACGAAACAGTGGGGAAGGCGATCGTTCTGTTGAGACTGGGTGAGAGAAATGGCCTGAAATGATAGTGGATCATAAATATACGAGTTTTTTCGGTGGAATGGCGACGACTTTGCATGGGATGAAATCATCACGTTGAGCTGATGGTGGGCATGCGAAGAAAGAAAGAGAGTTCATGGAAATATATTCTCTTGACTAGTATTTTAGTTCATTTCAACCCATTTAAGTTAGTTCAATCCATGAGAAAAAAATAAAATAAAAAAAAAATAACTCTTATCCGCTTGCTTAGTTTCTAAAATGATTAGTTTCTCTGTCACAAATCTCACGCCTCTTTCTCCTTCCTCATTCACTTTTATTTCCAATGACTTTCCAAGAAACCAAAATAGGAGTAGAAATATAAACTCTAAAAAAAGTTCCATTTCTAGGCTATTCTAGTTTTTTAGAAGCAATTTGGAGGAGGAGGAAGTGAAGGAGGAGGGTGGAGAAGAGAAGCAATTTGTAAAGAAGAAACTAAAAATGGTAGAAACCAGACCAAACGGCACCTAAATTTATAGTGTTAGTTGTCAAATAATTTAAGATACGCTAACCTTTTTCCATTGAAGAAATATAAGATAACAAATTGTCTTACCTGTTATTAAAGGAACTTGTCAGATTCGGTGAAAAAATCATAGTCCTGTAATGAATATTATATTACTCATAAATATTGAGTCCAATTATGCAACGTATTAAATGACTAATAAAAGAAATTTCATAAAAAATATTACTATTAGAAGGTATATTCAAATTAGAGTTAGGATAATCGTAACATGATTGTTTGGTGACAAGCGGGTTAGGATTCGACCTTTATAAATTTACCGAATCTCCTTTAACAGTGTTCCCTCCTTTATTAGGCCAAAATGGCAATAGGTATTTAAAAAATGACTATTATTGTTACATTGGTATTTAAAAAGACTTTGGCGACAATATGGTATTTAAAATGACTCATTTGTGCACCTGAATCCTAAAAAGGAGATTCCAATGAAATTTTTTGGCGAATAAGGTTATGTTCATGTAATTTTTGTTGATACTTATTATTGATTGTGGATTTTTGTTGATTTTTGTTGATTTTACTGATTTTTGTTGATTTTGTTGATTTGACAGAGAGCGACTTTGTTGATTTTTGTTGATTCTATTGTTTTTTTTTTCTTTTTCTTTTTTTTCCGTTGAAGTCAACAAAAATAAGTTGAAGAGAACAAAGCCTAATTCTTAAAAAAATCATCTATTTTGTTAAAATTCTCGAATTACTTGCCTCCTTTATTTTAATAACCCTTTGAAGTTTTTTTGAGGCCAAGAAAATTAAAGAAAATAAAAAAAACATATTTAAATAGTAGGTATCGCCGAAAATTGTAATTGTTATTCTAGTTTTTGGACTCAAACGCACAAATTATTGGCCTTTTCTAAATACTCTTTTAGCATTGACCAATAATTAGGCTGAATGGCTCATCCAACTGGAGCCCTAACGTTATATTTATAGATATAATTTACATAGTAAAATTACATTTATATCCCTGACTAATGGGCCTTTGGCCTATACTCTATTAGACATTTTGAATTTTTGACCCCTCCTACCATAGTCGGCATGGATGGGGTTAGTGAGTCATCCTACACATGAACAACTCTACAGTGTCTAACTTGTAAAAACTCCTCATCGACTGTCACTCTCACTGTCACCTCCTTGATCTCATACTCACACAGGGTAACCATCCTTGTCAAACCCCAAATCCTCATCAGTCACTCGATCAAAGCTGTAACAAACTCAACAATGGAGCCACAACAACAACACAACCCTCAACTTCGTCCCCAAATCAATCACAACAACAACCACAACCCTTGGGGTTGGGACCATCCTCCTCCACCTCCACCACCACCACCACCACCTCCTCTTCCTCTTCCACCACCACCTCCGCCGCCCAATTTCGAGTGGCGCGAACCCGGTTTCCCCGCCCCCGACGCTTTCCACCACCACCACAACAATCACCCTCACGATTTTCACCACCAAAACGCCGATTTCCATGGCGGCGCCGACCACCACCACCACCAACACCACCATTTGCACAACTTCAACGCTCCACCCGATGACTTCAATGGCGGCGGTGGCGGAAGCGGCGGCTCGACGCCTCACCTTCCGAGGAAAAGGAAGTTCGGTAAGTAATCACTCACTCTCTACTTCCAATTTCGTTGCATAGTTACTTGCTTAGTTTTGATGATAGAGTCTATTGTAATTTGAAATGTTGGCTTACTAGTGGATTAGCACTGACAATGAGGGTTAGAAATCGAAAGTTTAAAGTTTTATGCAGTGATCTTGGGATATTGGAGTTTTATGTAATCTTTCTCTTTCTCTGTATCTCTGCTGTCGACTAGGCCAAGTTTAGGATTTTACTTCGCAATTTTGCCCCATTGCGCAGTTTTAACGATATAGTATGTACCCTAATTTGAAATGTTGGCTTACTAGCAGAGGCAACAGGCAACTATAGTTTCAGTAAAATTAGGTGATATGCTGACGAGTTCAGAAGTTAGAAGTTTTGCTGTGGTGTTGTTAGGATTTGTGAGTTTCTTTGAAAAAGTAAATTCACTTGCCTGTTGCTGATGTTTCTCTATCTTGTTTGATAGATTGTATTGATAGTGGCAATTATGCAAAGATTTACGTGGCCAAGCTTAGGTTTTTACTTGTCAATTTTGCTGCATTTTTATTTGCGCAGTTTTGACGATAGAGTCTGTATTGTAAGTTGAAATGCTGGATTAGTAGACTAGTAGGGACAATTCTGGTTTTATCAGTAGGTAATACGCTGATGAGGGTTAGAATTTCGGAAGTTTGAAGTTTTATGCAGTTATGTCGGGGTATGGGAGTTTGTGAATTCACTTGGTGGTTATGTGAGTGGAGAGATCGTTGCTGATGTTCTCTTCTATGCTGTTTTATAGATTGTACTGATGGTGGAAATTATGCAAAGATTTACGTGGCTGGGATTACTAGAACTTCGGCTGAAGAGGAGGTAAAATTGTTTTGGTTGTTAATCTATCATGTTTGTTCAAGTTTCATGCTTTATTGCTTTCTTTTGAGATATGGTAATGCTTGTCATGATAAATTACTATCATATATAGCTTGAAGGTGTAATCATTGGATGTGGATTTTAACGAGTTTGGGAAAACATCATTCTGGTTACATAATTGGGATTTGGGAGGTGGAAATATTCTCATACTATAATAAGGTGTTAACTTGCAATTCAACTCAAAGTTCTTTGTTTTTATTTGTGTGTGTTTGGGGGTCGGAGGTGTTTGAGAGCTTTGTAAGTGCTACCGTGCTAGTCCTACATATAAATGATGGACCCATTGTGATATTAATCTCACCAGAACATAAAGTGAATGCAACAAGAATGGGCTTGCCAACTAACCAAGGGCTGCTAGAGGCCCTGAGATCAGATATATCTTAAATGATAAATTGGCGATGAAAGACACTAAGCTAATCTGTAACTAACAAAGCAAGGCCATCATGTTTCCTTGTCTCAAGCCAAACCAAGTGAATGCCTTAACAATACACATCTAAATTGGCTTTACTTGTTTGCGTTTTTCCATCTTTTGTGAAGGGCTGGAGTATTACAACAACAACACAATAGTCCAATGACAATCCTGTTGTATTCTGCATGTTCTAACGATGAGGAGTGCTATCCTAAACAAAAAGATAGCTTTCTGAAAAATGGGTCGATAAAGTATTGGCTACTTTCATTAAAATTTGCTCTTAGGGTATATATATTTTTTTACGGAGACTGCTGTTTTGTTTTCTTCTCTCTTAATTAATTCGCCAAGGATGGGAAAGAGGGAGTGCTCCTCCCCCCCCCCCCTCTCTCTAAATAGTCTAGGGAGTGGGTGTGCGTTTATTATATCAGTGAACCTATTTTAAACCTATTTCTTACTCCTGAACTATGTCCTTTTTTTGGACTACTTCCACATCACTATGAAGCGCAATTTCTCAAGGCTAATATTTAACGTAATGATCTGATATTTTTCATCCGCACCTTAGATTCGTCGCTTGTTTGAAGAGTACGGGAATGTTGTTGAGGTTGTTCTTCTCAATGATAAAAGGACTGGCGAACATCAAGGTATTTGAACATTCACATAATCATTTTCTTAAGAGCTTAGGTTCGTAAGGAAAGCGAGTAAATTGGTGTTTCCTGTATAAAGAGTTAGCTTTGATTACACTCTCTTAAATGACTTGTTTGGGTATTTTACAATAGTTGGTTGGTGGTTACAAATATGATCATACACCTTTTTGGAGGCTTTATTCTGTGGATTATAAATGTAAGAGTTTCTGTTGATTTCAAGTTGTGCTCAATATATGTTAAATTTCCTAGTGGTTTCCATCTTCAAAATGCATCCTTCCCTGAACTTAAATGGAAATATTACAGTAAAATGCTGTACCGCGAATCATTTATGGGACAGTTTGACATTCGGTTCATGGGTCTTCGGTTTGTTATAGAGTGAGTTTGTTGGATTTGCAGCTGTTGGCATGATATTTTGTATAGATGATAGATGAGGAAGTACCACCTTTTTTTTTTCTTTTTAATAATTAGTCACCATTTTTAAGCTAATATTTCTTCCAAAATATGGCAGAATATTGTTTTGTGAAGTATACATCAACGCAGGAGGCTGACAGGGCAATATCAGCTTTACACAATCAGTTTACCATACCTGGGGTAGGTTGATTAACTTATAATCAAAGATTTTCTTCTATTCCTTGTTGCATTTAGGCTTACTTTCTTCTGAATTACTTGTTATACAGGCAATGGCTCCCTTACAAGTAAGGTATGCAGCTAAAGAAAGGGAGCGCTTAGGTATTTTCTACATCATTATGATTGCTTCAGAACCTTGTCATTGCTTTTATATGATTTATCAAAGCCAATGTCAGTAGCCCTTCAAGTGCAATTTGGCAATACTGATATTTTGTAAGTTTTGAATTGACTTAACAGCTTAATGTGAACGATGGTGTCTAAGTACGTCAATATAAATGCAGCCTTTCCCTTATCCAGAGAAGACCAGTACAGAAAAGACCTGCAAAGTAAACCGTAATATTGGTGAAAGTAGTGAAAGATAAGTATTAAATTAGTAATACTAAAAGATCATTAGGACAGATTCAAATACTGGTAGTAGTGCTAAACTGCTAATTATGAATTGGTGATTGATAACACCAATAATAAAAAACATGATACAACAGAGAAGTACATAAAGTAATAGGAATAATACTAGGAAAAGGCAAAATAATGACCATAAGTCCATAACTATAGTAATGTCAAGGACAAAACGATGTACAAAGATAATAGAAGACATATGCTGAGCAACATAGAAGAGGCAAATAACAGACAGTGAAGGGACTTGGGGGAGGGGCTATCACACTATTTTTCTCCTACTTCACCTATTTAATTTAGTTCTGGCACTTCAGAGGAATTTGTAACTGGAGACTGAGGTTAATTCAAACCCTGAAATTGCTTCAGATTGGGATGGTGAAACTGCAAATAGGAATAACAATGACGCAAATGATTGGCATGAAATTGTAATTTGTTGCAAGTTTGCAGTGAAATTGCTCTTCTGCTCATATGCTCTGTAACAGTCTTTCATCATGTGGTGTTCTGCCTGCTTAAGGAACAAAATGTGAGTTACTTATTCGTCTATATTCTCTTCTGTTATCCCTTTGTTGTCCAGGTTTAATGCAACATGATCGACCACATTCTAGATCAGGTACATTCCTTTCAAAAGCAGAAGATTTTGTTAGAGATGATGTATACTTATTTTACCTTTTTCTCTTATGTGTTCCTTTTCTGGGGCACATTGTCTAGGTGTGGTGCAGCAAGATTCAACGTTTTCAGCACCAGGTACATTCTCTCAAGGGCAGAATGCATAGTTTACTGGAGACTCATCTTTCTCAACCTCTCTCTTCCACCTCTTCCTGAATATTGGTGATTTATTGTACTGATACTTGCTGTGCAGATTAATCTAATAATGACTCTACTTGTTACAGTGAATGGAGCAGTGCACAAGGTGTATGTAAATTTCCTGAACAAAGAAGCATCACAACAGGAAATTATGGAAGTAAGGTCCTCGGCTCCTTTCCTTCTATCCGAGTTATTGCACATATGAAAAAATGTGTTTGGATGCAATATTGAAAACTCATACTCATTTGCTAACTGCGTTTTAAGATTCGAATGTCTTGTGTGGCAAACCCTTGTCATGTCTAAAAATTAGTTATCTTTCTATTCCATAACATAATTGTGTCAAAAGTCATATGAATGGGCTTTATCTTTGGCAAAGCAATTTTTTTTACATTGGACTCATTGAAAGGTATATATTGTTTTTATGGTTTTTCCATTGTCAGGTTTTTTCTTCCTATGGAGTTGTTGCTGATATCTACATAATGCGTGACAACTTCAACCAAAGCCGTGGTTTGTATTGTGTCTTTACTTTTTTGCTCATATTCTTTCTTTTGCTTTTAGATAAGTGTATACTGATGTGGTGATGAATTATTTGTGCTGTTGTTATCACTAGTTTGGAAATCTTTTGTTTAGTCAAGCGAAGGTAACAATTGATCCTAAATAATTTGAGAAACACTTTAACTCTAATAATACTTGGAATATATGCTATTGTATGAGACCTTGTTTTTAAGATGAAATCCATCATCATAATGGAGAGATTGTGAGCTAGTTGTCTAATAGCTACCCATCTCATTATCTACCACTATATATTGAGTTATTGACCGTGTCGTGTAGCCTACCATGTTACATGGACTTGGCTTATCGAATAGTTGGGCGTTTAGGTACTGGACTCTGCCAATCTTGCTTTTTTTTTAGCCTAAAATGTCTCGTGTCCATACCCATGCGGAGTTCAATGTACTTGACACGGGTACTTAAGGCCAAACAAAGAGTCCATGTAACATAGGTGGTCTAATTACTCTTTGCTCATGAGCTTAAATTCTTTGTTTGCTTGTTTGTAATCACCTATATGGTTGGGAAATTGTCTAAATTTTATTTTTACTTATTGGTATGCGTGATTAAATTATGGTGTAGGATGTGGTTTTGTGGGCTTTACTCATAAATATATGGCGGTGGCAGCTATCAATGGGTTAAATGGAACATACATGATGAGAGTAATTCTCCTTGCTTTACTTTTCTCAGTTGTTTTCTGATATTTTATGCTGACAATTGTAACGAACTCTTTTACATAATTTTCTCCTCAGGGCTGTGATCGGCCATTAGTCGTCCGTTTTGCTGATCCTAAGAAGCCTAAGCATGGAGAATTAAGGTGATCTTTGCCCTTCTTTTTCTTTGCTTTTCTTAAAATGTAGAATATCTTGGTGATTGGGTAAAACCTAAGCAATATAGTTGCTGCTATTCTCTTGGCATAAAGTTGCTCAGCAATTAGTTTTGATGGAAAGAATATTGTTCAATTGTAAACTTTACTTTATTAGTCATTAAACACTTCCAATAGCTTATTGTGGGGTAAGTGAGTTTCCTGGCTCCTTTTTGTAGCTCACTAACACTGTCCTCTGTGGGGTTTGCTGAGGTATTCAGATTGATAGGAAGGCACTATTTCATTGATAATTGCTCTTTTATCAACCTCTTGTTATATTTGGGGAGGACAGACTTGTCCTCGTACACGTGCATTACCTTGTTTTTTTTTTTTTAGTATTATTTTGTTAATCTAGAAGTCTTATGGAAACTTCTTTTGCAAGGGCCCTGATGACCTAGGAACAAGTTTTTGTAGCAATAATTAATTTGTTTCATGGCAGTAACTATAGTTGTTGTCTTGCTGTTTTCCTGTAGCTATTATCTTATCAAGAACTATGAAAATGAGCAGCTAAGTGCATGAGGCTCTTGCATCTAGACTCTAAAGTGGGAGCATGAGCGATCTTTTCTTCCTATTGCCCTCTGGACTGCTCTAAATAAAGGCCATTTTAAGTTAAATTATCATCAAAGTGGACTTTATGCGTGACACACTGATTGTTCTGAGTTTTCACACTTTTGTTTAATTGTGTATTCTTTAGTTTGCTCATGACTTCCAGATATTGTCATGATATCGGGAGTTTATCTATTGGTTGTAACATGGGCTATAAGCTACCCTCATTCAGTAGAAATTTTTTTAGATAACATGGGTAGCCGCCTAGCTAGGCTTTGCCCGACTAATCCCATGGGCTCTAAAGTCAATAGCCAAGAAAACCTCCAGGTTCTAAGGGGCCTCGAACCAGGCCCATGTTACCTTCATTCTATGATAATGCATCTTTGCTTTTCTGTCAAGGACCGCTTTTAGGTAAATTGCTCATGTTTCTATCCCTGTAAAGTTGGATATATGTTGGCTCTAATTTTGATCTGCAATGCCTGCGTTGATCACGCACAACAGTTTCTTGAACAAGTGTGATACTCCTATCTAAATTTAACTTTTGCAACTATTGTTGTGGGTTTTTGCAGACCAGCTCCTAGTTCTATGAACATAAGAGGAAGTAACCTGCCAAACACTTCACGCCTGGTGAGTGCAGTCTTAGTAACATGATAGNAAAATATCTGTCGCTTAAACCAACTTTTTTTGTCTCATATTATTGGTCGCTTTACAATTCCAATACATCATCAATTGCTCATTTTCCTTGTATACCCTTGTAGGTTATTGCTAATTTCACTTTGCAGTGCGCCTAGTTCCAAGCTTGGATACCCATGTTATCAAAAAAAAAAAAAAAACTTAAATAATATAGATTTTAGATAGTGAGAGTACCATATAACGTTGCCCTTAAATTATTTGATGCTATATTGTGCAAGCACACAAGTATATTACTGGGAAGGACTTTCCTATGCTCTATCTCAACATTTGATACTTAATGTCATAATATATCATTTGTTTGGGGCCCCAAATGGGTGGATTTAGGGTTTACTATGACTCCTAGATCATGAAAAGTCCTAAATTTAACAAGTGAAATAATCTCAAAAGGTACCGACCAATTATGTAGGATATGAGTCATGGTTTTTGATCATAATGAGTCAGGGGTTTAAAACCGGATATATCCTGGGGTCTTTCTGAGAGGAAAGCTGTGTTAATTTCCCCCAGTGCCAGTGTCCAGACAAAAGCTCACACCTTCAAGGGAACCTTAGCCTTCAAAGATAAGTAGCAAGTAGAAACAGAGTATACTGTGGTGTTGAGCCAAGACAAGCAAGGAAAGATTTGAAGGAGCCAAGATGCTTCAAATAATAATATCAAGAAAATGCTACATATTTGTGTTTGCGTACATAGCATAATTAGGAAATTATCAGTGAACTATTATAACATGTTTTTGCTGACTTCATTATCAAATCATGTACAGTTTGCAGTAAGAATTCTAGGTTTGACTTCCATTAATCTGCTGAACTTAAACAAAGGATGGTGTGTTTGTTTTTCCGTGTGTTTCATGATTAGTCTCTGCTTCCACACAGGAAAATACGACATCTGCAAAAGCTACTCCTTTAGTAGACCAGTTGCAGTGTCCTGCTTCTAGTGAAATGCAGCAACCACCTTGTCAGCAGCCATTTTCGCCATCACGGTTCTCTCAGATGTCATTGCAACAATCACAGACGTTGCAGGTAGACTTCCAATCGTCCAGACAAATTGATGCTCAGCTTCAGACACCATTGCAATTGAATCGAACACCAAATGGAAATATAGACCAGCAGCTTGATTGTCAGGTTTGCTAAGATTCTTGCGTATCCTAATTATTATCTTACAGGTATTCAATTGCGTGATGTCACTTCTTTACAAATTGGAATGGAGTATAGACAGATAGCAGTAGTCTGGTGATCTATGGTTGTAGTCTTGTAATATTTGGCTTAGGTGAGGGATGGGGAAGTAAAGAGGGGAGGGGATAATGTATTTTTTAAAGTACATAACCTTCAATTTATTTATCCTAGCTTGTCCATCTTTAATCAGCTACAGCTTCAAGAGGCCACTGATAAGCCTAGGGGTTTAATTTTTCACTTTTCTCAGATTTGGGACGAAAGAGGCTCTTGCCACTGGCAAGATACTCAGTATGATTTTTTTTTTTTATATTTTTATTTTAAATTGTTGTTAAGAAAGAAGGNAAAATAAAATTGAACTTTGTAGCTTATTATGCGTGCATAAACTTTGCTCATACTTCACTGATAGTTTGTCAGTAACACTAAGTGGGTGCTATGGTGCTATAGACATTGTAGTGCCTTTGCACAGCATTTTCATGAGACATAAGAGATCCAGATGATACCTTCCATACCATCTCAATAACAATAGAGATAAAGTGTTGGGCTATATGTATCAATTTCTTTTTGTCATTTTTTTGAGAATAGCTACAAAAATCATTTAGTTTGGATATGTTGTGGAGAATTTGCAATATGAATGAATGAATATTTCTTGCTTGGTTAATTAGTGTTCTCACACTTGTGTCTTTTGCTATTTGCATATTTAATTTCAGCCCCCCCACCTCCTCAGAGATGTTCAGACAAATTCGGTTGTGCTTGCCTCTGAACCTGCTCCTTGTGCTTTGTCTCGGAGTGATTTGTCAGAAGCACCTGTAGAATGTGATTGGAGTGAACACATCTGCCCAGATGGGGATAAGTACTATTTTAATTGTGTGACCTGTGAAAGCAGGGTAATGGCCTACTCTTGCATCTTTACCTTGTATTCCTCATTGATTAGAGCTTTTCTCCATGAGCAACTTTTATCAACTTTTTGTAGTGGGAAAAGCCAGAGGAGTTTGCCCTCTATGAACAACAGTTGCAGAACCGTCCAAGTCAAGAACCCCATCCATTGTCAGCTTCTGAGGCTCCTTTTACTGAAGAAGAGTGTCATATCCAAGAAGCAGAACATCAAAGACGTGATTTTGAGAAACCCCAATTACCAATGTCCTGTGCTGCGGTTAGTGCTGATCTCTGTGACCCTTTAGTTATAAAATTTACATTTCAACTCTTACTCTGTATGGGCCCTTTCTGTATACTCCATAATTTGGGGCCAACCGTTTGCCTAGGGGAATCCGCGGGGGTTGAGTTAGGATGCTGGTAATAATGAATTAAAATATCGGCCATGACGCCGCCATGTGAACGCATTGCCAAGTTTTCTAGCTTACTGCAGCGGTGTAATCAGCTGCGATAATTGCAAACTGCGTTACCTGCAAAAGTGGTTTTGCAATTGTTATCGCAATTGCAGCTGCACTCCTGCTACTTAAAAACATGGCTGATTTGTCAAAATGCTCATGTACTAGAACTAAATTGGTAATTCTCAATGGGGAATAATTTGCATCGATAGAGTTATGTAATCGAAGGCAAAGATCTGATTACATTGCATTAATTTGGACCTGCGAAGAGGCATTGGTGGCTGAACATACTGCAGCAAATAAAAAAATGCAAACCGTGGCCTTTATATTAATATTGCTATCTTCTTTATTCAATTATTTTTGTTTTGTTTATTAGCTGGTCATGATTTTGTGTCATCTCTCATGGCCTCTGTTGTCTGCTGGTAATGTCACCGTGGTTTTGATAATATTGATACTTCAGACTATTGTTAATTTCTCGAGACGAGCTGGACTGGATACCCATGTTCTCCGTCCCTCCCCTTGACCTCCCTCCCCTGAATTTGATGATAATTTTGGTTGTTAGAAAGCTGCATTTGTCATTTCTGTTCGAATGGGATAATTTATGTAGTCTTCTTCATGCTTTCTTGTGCTTTGCAGGAACACGGTCATGACCAAGCACAAGTGGAAGCAAGTCCTCTTCGTGAGCCAGCTTGTGTCAAATAGGTAGCATGTCAAAATTAATGTATACAATCCTGCCAACTTTCTTCATGCTATCACTGATCTTTCTATGTGCTTGAAGATAGTTATCAGCTCTATGCCAATGGGTTTCTCAAACTGGTATAGCGGTTTTCTCTGACTCCTGTAATTATCTTAATCTCTTTCCCTTATGGAAGCCTTAATTTAGAACGATGATCTTTCCTTAATGTGGGTGCGGCCCATATAATGAAGCTGCTGTCTTTGTCTGCTGTAGCTACTGGGTCACAATTTATATCAGACGAAGACATAACGTCTGGCTTGAGATTCAACTCGATACAGGGAATGTCTTGGTTGTCTCAATTCACTTTTCATGGAGGTTCACTCTCCAGCTTCATTGGTGCGTGTTATCTCGACGCGAGTTTTCGACTCAGCAAGGGTGATTGTTACTTGAAACCCCAAAAAGTATATCAAATACCAGAACTCTTCTTTCCTGAGTTCTTCTCTTTACAAGTGGGAGCTGTTGCAGTCAAAGCTTACTGATTCTGCTCCTTCAATAATTGCTCTTACATCTGAATATAGCAACAGTTTGCATTGATGTGCTTGGTCTTGGTCAGCTAAAGTATGATGTTTCAGTTCGCCACGGTGTGCTGCCATAGCCAAGTATAGGCATTGATCATTATGCCTACCTCTTAATGGCGATTAGGATGCCACCTTGACTGGCACTTTTATAGTCTCATTTTGAATGCCATCTCAATCTAGTGCTACTTGAATGAAAAGTATTAGACTTAGATTTCAATGAAGTAAACTGCTGAAACACATTAATTTTAGACCTCGAAGGGTATGCTCATGTTATTTTCCCAATTCAGCACGTTTCAATCGAAATGAACACATTGGAGTATACCAAAAGCTCCAATGTGGAGTGTAGAGAGTATTTCCTCGTGCGATTCATCGATCCATATGGAGATGTAACAAAATGTGGAAAGACATAGAAACTCTCAACGTATTTTGGATTCTTGTCTTGTTTCAAAAACTTATTGTGCTAATTCCTTTAGTGTAGGCTGAGGTAATTCCCAAGCATATGATTATTACCCATGCATCACTTGCGTGCTGTAATTGGGTACGTTCTAACATGCAAAGAAAAAAAATGTGGATATGGTTGAGAACTGAGACAAGACATCACGCAACCTTCTCTATATTTCATTTATTGACACAATAACATATTTTTGTACCAAAACATATAGCTTCTTTTTTTACCTTTCACACGTCCAATATAATTATTAGCCCTATGTTTGCGATAGTTTCAGTGTATCCACGTCTTGGCATGCAATGTAATTATGCAAATGCAATGCATTGGATTGAATCAAAAGCCCCCATCCCATTTGGGGTTTTGGGGGAAACTAGACTAGGCATCATGCACAATTGTGGCAAAAGATTGCATCAAAGTCACCATGACGAAAGTGGGCCCTCTTTGGTTGCTAAAGTTAATCTTTTCTCTCCCTCTCTCTCTCCCTCTCTCTCTCTCTCAATTCAATTTCAATACTGTGCTGTCCCTCAAAAGTTGAGTATTCAATTTTACCATTGTTATTAGAATTATTACATATATGGGTTCACATTTGAAAGAAGGTTATTTACACAACTTTTTATATATTGAATCTATATTTATCCTAGTCTTGTAGGTGGTGTTTTTGGGTTCTAAATGGTAAGCATGACTTAGTCCACCCTCTTGATTCTATAATTATGACTTAGTCCATCCTCTTGATTCTATAATTAACAAATTAGCTCACGATAACTCAGGGGGCTCATGCTCGAGTCCTAGTTTTTTTTGTATAATTGGTGTTTATATTTTGCTACCTGATGAAAGAAAAAGAATCTTGTTAGTCTCAATTTCATAAACTTATTTTAATTCTTATTTATACCAATAGTCTAGCTGATATCAAAAAATTTATGACTCACTCAAAAATATAAGACGATGAAAATCTAACACAAGTTACTAAAATTTGATATCATCAAACTAATATCACTTGTATCATGTTGCATTCTGACCGTCAAGGGGAGTATGTAAATTTTTACTTATTTTAAAAAGCCAAATATGACAATTGTTTTATTTTTATTTTTTTTTTAGAGTTTTTTGCGAGGAACCCCCTTATATAATACACTTTTTGTAAAAAACCCCCTTACATAATTTTTTTTGTGGGGAACCCCCTTATAAATTACTTTGGCCATGACCAACCCCCCTTGTTCAATTTTCCGGCCAATTTATGGGATTTTTGGACAGATT
>BSSO01000142.1:0-44871 GCA_030267885.1 Mesembryanthemum crystallinum | reverse complement strand
TGACCTCTAAAGTCAAAATGTCTAAGTTATTTGAGGACGGAGGGAGTATTAGGAGTAGCAATTTGGCGGGTGCTATCTCACGAGGGACCCGGAATTCAGATTCAGAGGCAAGAGTGTCAATCTCACTCTTTAGTCTTTAGTCTTTACAGTACCCCAGTCTCTCTCTCTCTCTCTCCTCTGTCTTCTTCACAGTCTTGTTCATCGACCCCAACTCAGGGTCCCATTTTCAAGCCATTCGTCGATTATCGATTGACCCATGTGTAAATCGGGCTTGAATCAATCCAAAACAATTAAGATTCCAAATGGGTAGTTCCTATTTTGTATACTTCTGCTTTGAATTGATCCATGGAAATATCTCTTCTATTTCTGGGTAATCTTTTGATCTGGGGAAAATTTTCCCTTTGTGATTTCTTTCCTCATTTATAATTTGAACTGGGCAAATCCCAGTTTATGGGTCTGTGAAGTTAATGCTTATAGACTTTTCTAGCTTAATTCTTTTATTAAGAGATTTTTAGTACCATTTGTTGGAAATTTCATAGTGATTGTGCTTGATTGATGTTGTTATTTTGGGGTGGATTTGCATGGTTGTGTGCAACTTTGCTTTGACACTCAATTATAGCAGCATTTTCTGGGCATTTAGGCGAAGAGCTAGGTTTTTAGGAGATTCACAAAATGTTGTGTAATATTAATTTAATCACAACTATTATAGGATTTGGGATGAGTTCTTGTTTTATAGCATTTGTATGCACCAGGCTTATCTGTGGGAGGCTCCGGCTGGCCGAGGCGAGGCGAGCGGTTGATAGAGGATCAGAAATTGATATTGAGCAGGTAATGATCTTAAAAACCCTTGTTGATATTTCTGAAGGAGATGTGTATCTATCTCAGAACATTATGGTATGGCTCTGTCCATTGTGGTGTTATATCTTATATGCTGGTGGCTGTTCTGTTGTGTAACATCTTGCTTAACCCAGAATCATGAAGCTAAAATGTTCAGTGGAAGAAAAGCTGTAAAGTTCTATAACATCAACTATGAGTTATGCTGTTTAATTTCCATTATTGTTCTTATGCAGATTTGTGTTGTTAGTTGTTACTGTGGTAGTGTAGGATTCTATTGATTATTTGTATTGATTCTGCACCAATTTTTGACATCAGAACTGTAAAAATGAAACCACAGAAGTATTGTAAAAATTTGATGAACTATAGCTTCCAGATTGAGAGGAAGAAGTAGAAAGAGAGAGAGTGTTTGATCAGAATCAACTTGATTCTAGTGGATCTGTATTGTTGATTGTATCATACAGATATGAGCCATTGCCTTATTTATACAGAGAGCTAACCTAACAAACTGTTCTCAATAACAGAATGAGCAACAAACTACTAACTAACTACCCAATCTCTAACCAACTCTAGGCTAAGTAATACATACAGCTATATACAAGTATATACAGAACAAGTATTCCAACAAGTATATGGTCCAAGTTTAAATGTTGCACAAGTTAACTCAAAAAGCTAATTATGTTTATCTTGTTATTAATGATGAAGAGTTCAGGGTTTTGGTTCATCTTCGAAGCAAAGTAAATGGTATATAATTCCTTTAACTTTTTGGAGAATCTTGAATCTTGCTTTCAGTTGTTTGACACTATCTTTTTTGACCCTTTAATGCCAAGTGTTTTGAGTTTTGACACCCTAGCTAGAAGATCCTGTAAAGAATTAACTCCTTATTAGGTCTTGTTCATTACATCGCTTCCATTTTACAGATTATTTTTTCACTCACATATTACTATTCATTCACCTTTCAGTTAAGTTTAGTTCCACATCATTTAGTTGAAAAAAACGGAGCCTTAGAGTTGCTTTTGGCTTGGCTAATTCCAACAGTCCTATGGGTTATAATGCTTTTGTTCCTCTCTTAATGATAGCCAGTGCAAAGGACAATAACTAATGGTCTTGAACCAGCTGTGGTTGCTGCGATTCCCACCATGAAGTTCCATCATGATGCTTTTAGCTCCTGGGAAGATGCACAGTGAGTAACATTGTTTGTCCATTCCTGAAACTCCAAGTTAATGGTCATCTTTCTATTCTTCATTACAGTGATCTGGATTAGTGTTCTTGTTTACAATTTGCAACCAGGTGCTCGATTTGCTTGGGAGAGTACCAAGAAAAGGAAGTACTAAGAATCATGCCCAAATGCGGCCACAATTTTCATCTTTCTTGCATTGATATCTGGCTGACGAAGCAATCTACCTGTCCTGTTTGTCGTCTGCCCTTGAAAGACTCTTCTGGAAGGAAATGTGTGAGGGTGCTCTCTGTTAATGTCGCTCTATCTGATGATGATGATGCTGGAACTATGAGAGAGCATTTAGATCAGTCATCTTATCCTGGTTCGGGGCATTCAGCAGGAAATGACAGTAGCCAGCAGCACATGCAATCGACATCTAGAAACCCAGAACCTATTTTGGCTGGAGAATCATAGCCTAGAGCATAACTGGAGCAGATGAATATATAGATGAAAATGAGTTGGGAACTGGTCCAGTCTTCAGCTTAAAATAGCTTTTTTTTTTTTTTTTTTTGGGAATTACGAGACAAAAATACAATTTGCAGCTATTTTGGAGTAAGAAATGGGGGAAAAATCCAGGGGTTGTTCGTGATCCTAGGCTCAGAGTGTGTGTGACTATTAGTTTGAGGAGTTCCCATTTCTGGTTGAAATTGATTTTGCTTAGAGATCAGGCTTTGCTCGGAGATCAATTACCGCAAACTAGACAGTTCATTTGGCACAATGGTTTTGTAATTTCTATAGTAAAAACATTTTTTGTTATTAGAAATTCTGTATAAAAAACCTTTCTGAATCGAGGTTATTCATATTTTGATCTTCCCAAAAAAAAAAAAAGAAAAAAAAATGGCTTCATGTTAAGCTCCTATGTCCTATTATGATCTTTGCAATGTAAGTAATAGTTTGTATCTTTACAATACCGACTACCCCGTAAATATAATTGTACAAGCCTTTTCAATCAAGATGAGTTTGAAGTTTTTGTAATCCACTGCATAAAACTAACCTGAAGCTTGTTTGGTCTGCTCTCAATGGGAAGGCTATTGATGGACAATTCCCCTCGATCGAAACTTGAATTTTGTTTTTGTTCCAAATACTTGAACTCACAACAAAGACTTCTCCCATTTTCAATCAAACCTTTTCTAATCTAAAGCAATTTTCGCAAACCACTAACGAGATAGTCACAGCTCTAAAACTCGTAGTCACCCTTCTAAAGTGAAAAAGTAACCCCTTAAAAACGGTATAACTACTAACTACTCGAACGAGAGGACCAATAAACAGTTAACACGATAGTGGTATCATATCGTCCGGGTAGGCTCGACTCTAGAAAGGAATATGATGGTGGCGGTGCCCGGCCCCGGCGCGCTTTCTCTCTCCTCATGTAAATGTTTTCCGTCCTTCAAACCCTCTGCTCTCCGGCGACTCTCCCTCTCCAAAACTAAACAATTTGCAAGTAAGTTAAAATCTTGCATTCTCACTACAAAGCTCATCAATTCGGCTCTCTCCCATTACCCAACGTTGAAATTGTTCTGCTTTTGATTATATATACATGTAATGCAATTGTGGGTCTGGTCTATTTTCTTTGTTTCACATCTGCAATTGTTATCTTTACTGAATTAGAGAATTGCCCAATTGAAAATAGTTGCTGTTTGTATGTTGTTCTGTTATAAATTGTAATAGTATGTGATTGGTCTATTTGGGTTGCTATATGATGATATTCACTTGTTATAGGAGTGTTCTGGGCAAATTTCTTGAACTTCTATCCTTTGCATTTCATTTCCTTGTGGTATAGAGCTGATGATTGTGAACGTATGTAAGAAGTAGAACTATGATTTTTTAGTTTGTCACTGTCATTATGTATGGCTATTACCTATTAGTGGGAAGGGCATTGTGTTTGTGTATGAAAGTATGAATTTTGAAGGGCTATTTTTATGTTCAATTTGGTTTTGGAACCCCTCCTCTCGGAGTCCCTTGTAGTCGATTATTGAGTTGGTGATAGAGGGTTTCGGGTTGTGATTGATGAGCAGTTACAGCAATGAGTGAGGACCCAGTTCGTGAATGGATTCTTGCAGAAGGGAAGGCAACACAAATTACTAAAATAAGTCCTGTTGGTGGTGGTTGCATCAATGTTGCCAACCGCTATGACACCGATGCGGGTCCTTTCTTCGTTAAAACTAACAGGTACTAGGTTTTGATGCTCAATAGTTTGCTCAATGGATTATAGTGGACAATAGATGCAATGGTTACGCTTAGCATTCTTAGTGCATTTTTACAATTGCAACAGTTGGTACAACATGTGATGCTACCAACCAAGTAAAATTAGTGTAAAATTCTGGATGATCATCTTCAGCTGCTTATTTGGATTGCTTCAGGAGCGTTGGTCCAGGGATGTTTGAAGCAGAAGCTCTTGGTTTGAGACTTATGTATGAAACCAACACAATTCGTGTCCCTAAGCCATTTAAGGTAAGAAAGTTTCAAGAGTGTTGCGTGATACTTCAGCTAATTATACTGTCTCGCATAGCTAAGTACAACTAGAAAATCTGAGAGTATCCTTCTCAAGGACTGCAGGTTGGATCTCTACCACGAGGTGGTTCCTTCATCATTATGGAATTTGTAGAATTTGGGGCATCTAGAAGCGGCCAAGTGAGACAAGCTTAACTATATTTCGCCTGATATGGCTGGACTATAATCCAAGTTTTTCTAAACAGTTTATACAATTTTAGGCTGCCTTAGGGAGGAAGCTGGCTGAGATGCACAAAGCTGGTAAATCTGAGAAAGGCTTCGGTTTTGAAGTTGAGAACACAATTGGCAGGTAAAATCTTTACATCCTCCTGTCAGTGATGAGCAAAAAGTTCGTAATTAGGGAAAGCTATTAAGCATAACTAAAAGACTCTACTTTTGTTCTTGTACAGTACTCCACAGATCAATACCTGGACATCCGATTGGATTGAGTTTTATGCTGAGCATAGATTGGGCTACCAACTGAAATTGGCACGAGATCAGTATGGGGATTCATCTATTTATGAAAAAGGTTCATCTTCGTTCATGACTTTCAGTGTCACTACTGTATGCTATTGTTCGCAAGTGCATTGCCTTTCAGTTCATCTGCTGATAATGTTTCATGGTGACTGCTGATTTTGGTTCTTTCTCTTCATAACATTCCAAAATTAGTTGTCCTGTTTAAGGTGCCATTTGGCTATTGGCTACATTCTAAATCTGCTTCTATCCTGAATACCACCATGAAAATTGATTTCTCTTATTCAATAACTTTCTCCTTTGTAATCTGCATCTGTTGGCTAAATGCTCCTTGTCCTGTAGAGGCTAGACATGTAATTTCTAGATTTTTGTTACATGAATTGAGTTTCTTTATGATGTATGTAAAATTTCTTAAGTACACTTGGTGGTTACTAGCTAAACAGACTAGTAAATACTTGAGGCAAGCAAAGAGGTATCTGGTGCTTTGATGAGATTTCTCTTATTCCCTGATCTAACTTATCCCTCTTACCGAAAAACAATGAAGTATGTCAAACTTATAGTTTAGCCTCTCTTGATGATGCTGCTCTTATTATATTGGCTTTCTTGGTGATCAAATTGGTTGCCCCATTTGATATTTGGAACAGGTAAAAGGCTGGCAAAGAACCTGAAACCACTGTTTGAGGACGCTGTGATAGAACCATGTTTACTACATGGAGACTTATGGAGTGGTAATATCACTTATGATAAAAATGGAGAGCCTGTTATTCTTGATCCTGCATGCTACTGTAAGTCCAAGTTGGTCTCAATCTTCATTTTATTTTGAAGTGTTCGCAAACACCCTTCTATGATTTATATTTGCCCTCTTCAATCATGGAGGAATTATGAACACCCAACAGATGTACCCGATGTGAACCCTAGAATTGGGGAATGGTAAATTAAATGCATGGTTTTACAAGATAATAGAACTGTTCTTCCAAAAAAAATAAAAAATGATGGATGCCAGATGATGCCAGCAAACGTTTCATTTTAAGATTCACATTTAAGCTATCACAACAATTATTCTGCTAATCATCTCAAATGGTCCCATCCATGCTGACATGATGGAAGTAATTCTTAACGGATTTGAGCTCCTTTATAATAAGGGAACACCTACCAAAACCACCGGTTACTGTATTTTAGTGTATGTAAATATTTTTTTTCATGCGCCATCTTTCCATTACTTGTAATGAGTTTTACATTTGCCAATGTTTTCTCTCCACTATCATGGTGGGACTTATTATTTATCTGTAAGAGACGTAAAACATCAAAGCAGTCAGATGTGGAAGACTAAAGTTAACTTGATTAAAGCTTACAATATGTTGAAGATGAAGATCTAGTGGACATTTTTCCTTGATCGAATTGTATAATATGTTTGTTCCACAATCACAAGTAACCTCCGCATAGAAAGTCCTCTAGATGTTCAATCAGATATCCTTTCTTGAACAACTAAATTCAAACTTGTGAAAATAAGAAATCTGAATGGATCTATGTGAACTACTTTTTGAGCCACACAAAAGGAAAGTCATGTAATAGAATGGTATCTGTTTTCATACACTGAACTTCTTCTCCGGGCAGGCAGGGAGCATGAATCCATGTGGGAAATCTTTAATTATTCAGTGTTGTTACTGATTCATCTTTTTCTCTGCAGATGGGCACAGTGAAGCTGAATTCGGAATGTCATGGTGTGCTGGCTTTGGAGCCTCCTTTTATAGTTCCTACTTTGAGGTATTCTTGTTTCCGATTCATTTCCTAAGTGTTCATTGGCTTAATGTCTAAGGACATTTGTGGCTGTTTTTCTTCTCTCCTTTTCTTAATACTCATTATATGAGAGGTGTGTCAGCACTACCAAAAGGGGGGATCAAAAGAAAACACAGAGAGTGAGATGGCTTTGACACGTTCTTGAAATTGCCCTACTCGTACATTTTCCGCAGTTTTGATATGCCATTTTGCTCAAGTATTGGACGAGGACTATCTGCCAGAACTTCTTTGCACAATTCACATAATGCATGTTATCATATTTCATGTAAACACGCAAACAATCTCATAGAACTCTATTGCTACAATTTCCCTAGCAGTTACAGATCGAACATGTGACTTTGTCTATGGCTGTTATGGTATTTGTCAACCCTTTTGATCCTACCACTTTTGCGTACTGATTTTGCTCAGGTCTTCGATAAAAGGCTTTACTTTTTTTGGTTTCCTTCTGTTTCTTACAACCATTAGCTGCACGACTTTGTATTGTCTTCGTGTTTAAGCGCTTTTTCTGTGCAACTTGCCCAGGTGATGCCCAAACAACCAGGATTTGAGAAAAGAAGGGATCTGTATATGCTGTATCACTACCTGAATCACTATAACCTCTTTGGTTCTGGTTATCGGTCATCTGCAATGTCTATAATAGAAGACTATTTGCAAATGTTAAATGTTTAGCTGCACTTCTAGCAGGATGTAAATCTTTTGTACAATTCTTTTGTAGATATTTCAATGTATCTTGTATGGTTGTGTCTTTGCTGGAATAAACTTGTTTGCCCCTTTCCTCAGGGAATTGAATTTCAGCCAATTTTTGTGATGTTGATTTAAGCAGATAATCTGACTATGTACTTGTACTTTGAATGTATCTACATCATGTTTCGGACATTTCCATTCCACAAGTTCAACTTTCTTGCATATTTCACTGATTAAGAAGGTTGGTTTGGGTTCAGAAACAATTTATGGATAAGCATCATTCTTCAGCTGTTTTTGATTGTCATGTGTGACTGTCAAGAATTCCTAATAGTCGCCATTAAGGGTGGTAGCCAAGTGGTTCCAAGCTCACACCCAAGTGGAGGGAGGTGTAACGGTCGCTATTCCCTAACACCTTCTTTATGTTTAGCAAAAAAAAAAAAAAAAGTATTCCTAATAGTCGTGGTTTATAGTTGCTCTTGTTGAATAGTTACTCATTGTGTTTCTCAATGACAATCATACTTTCTAGTTAAGAATGTTTCAAGTTGAACTTTTTTAATATTACTGTAAAGTCAAGCAAGACAATCATTATGAAATGAAGAGGTAAAAGTTTTGACTGTCTCTATACAAATGCCACTGTTTAACTATGGCTCAATGGCATGTTTTTCTCATGACCATGTTGATGTTCAGTGAACACATCAAATTTTCAATTGAATGTCACAATTTGATAGCTAATACCAGAATGGAATACTTGGTTTAAGCTTAGTTGCTACAAGCAAACTAATGATTGATCAGCCATCATTTCCTATCACTACTGATGTATATATAGTCACCAATCCATTTTCATCTAGAGAACCTAAAGAATTAAATATTTGCTAATTATCACAAAATTACATGACCAATAATATAATCGATGATATCTCTACAACCTTGATCGTGATCCATAAATGTATCAATATCCTAGTTTAATTGGACTTTCTTTGTTCAATCGAACAGTTTTAACACAACAATTTTAACACTTTTTAAGAAGTTCTGGTTCATGTGAAATACAATATTTAGCTATACCAAGAGAACCCAACAAGAAGACAAGAATTTGTTTCACCTCTGTTTATAATGGTTGAAAAAAAAAAAAAAAAAACAAAAAAAGAGGAAAGAGAAAATCTAAAATCACCAGTCATTCATTTCCTGGTAACTGTTTCCCTCACAGAGACTGAGAAGAATGGTGTCATATGTACAATCCTTCCCGCCATATCCAATTACATCTACCTCAACCTCAAAAATTCAATGTAACCCTTTATATTCATATCCATCGTTTACCAGCTTCCCCAAACGAAGAAGAACAACGATTACAGCATTTGCTGCGAACCCAGATGACTACCATGCCACTCTCAAAGCTCTCAACTCCAAGAACCGCTTTCCCAGAAAATCACTCGGCCAGGTTAGATCATTCCTTCTACCCTTTCATTCTCCGACGCAATTTCTTGATTGATTGTTGATGGGCAACCATTTTTGTCTAAATTGGCGGGTTGGTTTGAAGATTCTTCACTGAGGCATTTTGTCGAACACTTGGTGGTCGTCTGTTTGTGTGTTTTTGCAGCATTATATGTTGAACTCTACCATCAATGAGCAGCTCGTTTCCGTTGCCGATGTGAAAGATGGAGATTTGGTGCTTGAGATTGGGCCTGGAACCGGGTCCTTGACGAATGTTCTTATTGAAGCTGGTGCCACTGTCCTGGCCATTGAGAAGGTTTGGTCATTGTCAAGAACTAACATTTCATTCATCTTTTTGAATTCGACGGATTTGATTGTGGTGACTGCAACGTAAAAGTTTAGTCTTTTTCATCTGAGTCTACTATTTTGATATGGAATTTTTTGCCTTTAATTGCGGATGTGATATAGGACGCACACATGGCTGCCCTTGTGAAGGAACGGTTTGCAGCTACAGGCCGCCTTATGGTAAATGATAGTCGCATGAATTTACATGAATTACACGTTTAGATGGGTGTTGTCTATAGATATCCAAAGGACAACTGTGTGTAATTGCTTTGATTTTTGTTTCTTGTATTCTATGCTTAATGCAGGTTATAGAGGAGGACTTCACAAAATGTAATATCCGCGCACATATGCTATCTTTATTAGAAAGTAAAAATTTGTCGCTTGGAGGCACAAGACACGCCAAAGTAAGTTAATAATTGTTTAAAATTTGCATTTTTTGTGTTTCTGCACTCTTGCAACTGTTATATTTCCCTTCATGGGCAAAGAATGGTGGTGGCAGTCATCAAAGATTTCAATCTGTGTAACATTGAAGAAAATGTATGCATGTCTTATAAGCTTTATTAAACAAATTTTCTCCTCTTCCAGGTGGTGGCGAATATACCTTTCAACATTAGTAAGGATGTGGTGAAGGAGCTTCTCCCAATGGGTGACATATTCTCCAAAGTTGTTCTTTTACTTCAGGTTCTTGTGTTTTTATTTCAGGGTACCAGAATTCTTCTTGCTGTCTGAACATCACTGTGACATGGTTCTGCATCTCAAATCCTATTAGAAATTGTACCATCTTCTGATTTAGCCTTTTGAGTCTAAGGCTGTCTGAAAGGTTAAGAGGATAACTGAAAGAAAGTTAAAATGTGAGAATATTGTATGAAAGAAATTTATAAATTGGGTAGGAGGATTTTAACCAGCCAGGCATTGTCAATTATCCTTAACATTGTTAGTTTGATATAGTTTCCCACTCTGGTAGTTATAAACCACAGCATCCTTTATATCTTCATGAAAGAGAAATCCATGATACAAATTGTCCTGATTATTTTGTGCATTAGTAAGATTTTGTTGGCTATGTAATTATTTTCCACGTTCCCTGTTATGTGAATTTATTTCATTCAACTCCATGGTAGGTTGTACAATTGATGGCATCGTGGGGGTTTATGAATGAACGATTTGCTCATATATTGTAACTGTTAATTATAGCTATTGTCTCTTTTCAGGATGAGGCAGCTCTGCGGTTGGTTGAATCACCTATAAGGTCATCTGAGTATCGGCCTATAAGTGTATTTGTAAAATTCTATTCAGGTAGCTGTCTCCCATATCCAGTGTGTCTAATTTCTAAGTGCTAATATTTGTAAATCCATTAATTTAACAACAAATGGCTATTGTTTGTGTGTCTGACTTCTATGTGTTAGTATGGTCAGAAGATATTGGCTAGCCTGTGTTCAGTAACTTTATCCGAGATCTGCTTCCATATCCTTCTTACTGATCTAAGGAACCAAGTTTGCTCAATTTTTCTAGGATTTGAACATAAGATATGTTCATATATGTGAAATATGCATGACATCTTCTTCTGAAACGCCTCCTCTTTCTTTTAAAGTCCATTTTTTGTGGGGAGGATGGTGGTTCACTGGGACATCATGATTTGGTTTATTTCATTATGTCATCAACTGAAACTTCTGTTACAATTGTTTTCCTCCCAGATCCTGTGTACAACTTCAAAGTTCCAAGAGCAAATTTTTTTCCTGAACCCAATGTAAGTAACTGAATTTTATTCATTTATACATTTCACATCTGCAAAAGATACTTCCAGTGTTACTGCCGTACTGGACATCCCAGACAGGATTACATTATAGCTCAGAGTTTGAAGTGGTTAACACTGCTCAAAATCTTTTACATTTGGTAAATTGATACATGCTACAGAGTTTAAATCTGTTTAAATTATTAAAGAGTGGCATCTCATGCCTATATTGATGTGAATTGTGGCTTCAATCTTCTGAAGATGATGCAGAGATGTTATGTTAGTAATTATCGATATAGTCAGAAAGATCAAACTGGCAGCTGTGACAGCAGTCATTACTGCAGACTGACTTGACACGGTACTTTCTGCAGGTTGATGCTGCCGTTGCCACCTTCAAATTAAAGCATCCTTTAGACTACCCTTCCGTCTCATCCATCAAAAGCTTCTTCTCATTGGTATTCCTCTTCTTAAGCCCTGTTTATTCATTATTCCCATAATGCATTCAATTTAGTTTTAGTTCAACATAATTACGTAAGTTACTTTTTCTCCCACATATTACTATTCTCCATTCAGTTCATTTCAGCGCCTTTAGTTGAAATGAACGGAGTCTTGATTGCAACTTATCTTTTTTTGGATACCAAATTTCACCTATGATCAGATATGCTTATTGGTAGTTTCATAGCCCTCAATAAGTGTCCTTGTCGTTGTCCTCACTCCTCATTCCAAAAATACATTGATTTGGCTATTGGGACTCAGGTTAATTCTGCATTTAATGGAAAGCGAAAGATGTTGAGGAAAACACTACAACATATATGCCCATCGTCAGAAATCGAAGCAGCACTAGTGGGTGTTGGTCTTCCAGCCACAGTAAGTTGTAAAGAGAGAAAGTCTCCAACATTCATGTGCTCAGCAGCATCTTTATAAAGCAAGAAACTCATTGTCAGATCTCTGTCTAATGTTGTGTTTAACAGTCAAGGCCAGAGGAGCTGACACTGGATGATTTTGTAAAACTGCACAACTCCATCATAAGCGTCTGATGCTTCTCTCACCTACTTACATTTTCCCACGGGATCTCCCTCAACAAAATATTAGACTTTGGAGCCATGAGTTTCAAATTGTACTCATGTGCAACCTCAACTCAACCATAACGAGCCTGGAACACTAATTCTGCGTATCTACTAACAGAATTATTGCTGCAGCTTCTTGTTGTATACAGAGAAAGTGAAGAGAGTCTCCTTTGTAGGAAAATGAGGTTTATCATGATTGAAGTGTATAGCAGAAATAATTGTCAATATCATTCTGTAAGAGTTATTAGGAGCACCCAATTGAGTTGTGTACTCTTACCAATTGTAAGCTATGATAGTAGTAAAGTGGTCAATATTACCATAAGCTTCCTTGATCATTCTTTGAATTGGAATTCTATGCATTACATCACTTTTATGTAATTACATAGCAATTAATATATTGTCCCTTCGTATAAGACCTTATCATTTCTTACGGTCTTCTAAACTAAACTTTGATTATTTAGAGTAGTATTTATCTAGCAAAAAATTACATAAATACAACCTTATTATATACTCCCTCCGACCCACTGTAACTTAGACAGTTTAATTTGCGCGGTCTCCGAAATAACACTTTGACCATTGATAATTATAATTATATAAATTTAAAAATTATAACAAAAATATATTTTGAAAATACTAATTAAGATGAATCTAAAAATTATATTTGTACATTATATTTTATTATATTTTTTCATAAAATAATGGTCAAAGTTAGAACTTTGACCTCTAAAGTCAAACTGTCTAAGTTACAGTAGGACGGAGGTAGTATTGTTGAAAATGAATATCATGATATGATTTTCATGTTGTGAATCAATCTAATTCTCAACTACGAATAAAGTTCACAAGATTTGATTATGCAACGGATGGAGTATATGTACAACAAATACGGCGGCTACAAATACAACAAATACAAGGGAAAAGGGGTTAATATCCCATCATAAAATTAATACTTTGTGCCTCCTCAAAAAAAACCCCCCAAAAAATTAAAAGAAAATAAATACTCCATGGCCATTACTCAAAAATCCTCAAAATTGAGTGAAATTGTGGACTTTTTTTTAGCCCTAATCCTAAAATGTATTTTCCACCAAAAAAAAAAAAAAAAAAAAAAAAAAAAAAAAACTCCTATTGGTGAGGCTAGCCATGAAATTGATAAACAAGGTCCAAATTCCTCAACCTAGTACCCATCGGATCAAAATCCGCCGGAACCCTAACACTTTCTCTCTCCTCCAATCCCCGCCGCTCCGCCACCGCAGCCGCCGACGGCGATAGCGGCCTCTTCGGCCGCTTATTCTGAATGTAAAGTGATTCCCTCATCTTCTCCTCCACTCTATCCATCGAAGAATCCTTGGAGTTCTGCTCCTCTTCGCCGTCGTCGTCCATCATCGGCTCGTCGGCGCCACCGCCGGCTGCGGAGGAGACGGCGTTATCGGCGGGATGGTGGTTGTAGAGAGAGAGGAACGAGGAGAGAGAAAGTTGTGCGGAGTGAAGAGAGGAGAAGATACGGCGGTGGTGATCGGTGGTGGAGGTGGCGGCTGGGAGTTGTTTTGCCATTTCTGATGCTTGATCGAGTGCTTGTATTAGCTCCGTCAGCTGCTGCGATGGCGATGTTGATGGTGATGGTGATAGCAATGGTGATGACGATGTCTCTGTTGCCATATTATCGTTGGTATCCATTTCCGTTTCTCTTCCCTCTAAGCTCTTGGTTGCTTGAAAATGGCGGAATTTGGAGCTGGAATGTTTCTCTCTCCTCTGGCTATGGAGTGGCAGTTGCTCACAGTTTAGAGAGAGATTAAGGAGAGCAAGAGAGAGATCAGAGATGCATCGAGATGTCTAATGTATTCCTCCATTCACTTGGAAACTTCTAGAAACTGGAAAGCTTGTGGCACTAACGGGCTGAGAAACTGGATCAGGTACGGGTTTTGGGTCGGGTTCAGGTTTGTGTCATTGATTCTGGGTCGTCTCTAGGCTCAGGAATGATGGATCTAATCGTTTGTGTAATTTCTGGTTATGTGGGTCAAGTAATCTCGAGTCGGATCTAGGGCGACACAATCTCGGGTTATCTAGTATTGTTTCGAGTTTGGGCTATGATTTGGCCCCCAAAGATGTGTGCCGAACATAACCTTGGTTTACTTTTATTTGAACTGTTTTCTAGTTATGGATCTAGCCTATTTACGGGTTAATTGGGTGGGCATTCGGGTCTGTTTTGGTTACCTTCTTTTTCATTTCGTTCTTCTAGCTTAGTTTGCTTGATCATTCTAGTGTTTTAGTTCATGTACAATTTCACTCATCCTAGTTTTGACTTTTGAGTTTATACAAGTTTTGTTAAACAAGTATTGAGTTCTTGCACCCAGCAAAATAATGATATTGAGATCAAAACCTCTGTTATGATAGCTGCAGTATACAATTTTTACATCTTAACTGAAACTACATGGCGATGTGAAGCATAAATCATCAGTAAGCAACAATCAAAACTCTTCATGTTCAGTTGGATTCAGTTGATCCAAATGTTATGTAACCAGAATTTTCAACAGATATTTACATAAGAACATCTATTCATCATCCAATTGAGGACACAAAGGTTGGTGTTTGATCTCCTCATTTCGTATCTCATCGTCTGAATCTTCTAGTCGTTTGGCAGCTTTGTCAATTGGGGAAGATGATTGCATGTACCAATCAATGATTTCGTAGGGAGGGCCACGAAACAGCGTTGATGGTAATTCCGATGTTTTCAGCAACTAGGGGCCAAAGATGGTTGTGCACACAATCGTGCTTCTGATTACATCAACGCTGGCTTATGAGGATGTCCATGCACCTCATCAGTTGGTTTTGTTCTCCTAAACATGGAATTTGAGTTATCTTCGGCAACCCACCTAAGCCAGTGTCTCCTTGAGGATTTTCTTTAGTTGATCCCTACGATGAAGATCTTCATCAACATACGTCAATATGAACCGACAATCAGGGGTGATTGTTGGTCTATTATTGGTATTGTTGTCGGGATTCGTAGACCAGTTACCAACAAGAGACTGTTTCTGAGAATTGAAAGACATGGGATAAGGATGAGTCATCCCAGATTGTGGCGTTTGTTGTCGTTTCAAGTATGTTTGATAGTGCTGCGACATTGAAGACAAATATTGAGGTCAAATGATGGCAACTGTTATGCTAGACATAGCACCAAAATCACATCAAATCAAGTTGTGAGGAAAATATAACTTCTATTCTGGAAAAAGGTTTGCAAGTACAACAATTTGTGCACGTGTTCCTTTTTTTTTTTNATGGGTGGAGAATGCTATAATTGTAAATTTGTAATATAATCAGTATAGCAGACTTGATAATTTCAGAAGTTCACAAACTCATCATTCCCAGAAATGCAGAAAAATCATACTATAGGAACAAACCTGCAACCTCGAAGTGACGAGTTCTACTGTACGCCCTGGGCATTAACACGACGAAGTCCCCCAAGGGGAGGGACATCTGGAAAATATATGATTTCATTAGTGTGAATGCATGAGAAACATATAATGTATCTCACAGCAAAACTGTTTAGAATCTTACTATAAAGGCCCAATTCCAAGATGACTTTATCGAATTTGTACTGCAGATATGGTGTCCATTTGAATGGTGGTGGCTGCCCCATGGATGAGCCCCCAACTTTCTTTTCCTGTGTCCATGAGAACTACCACCTGTTGCATGCAACACAGGTTCCTTTTCCAAAGCTTTTGTCGAGAATTCACCAGACTCCCTTTCAGGAACTCTCATCACCCATGAATCAGATGACTCTAGCCTGACCGCTCTTTTCTTTCTTATGCAATGTTGCCATAGGTTTTCAATTTCATGCCACAAAGTGGCTTCACAAGACCATATACAGCTCCATGGAAGAAACCTCTTAATATGGTCCTCTTATCATCAGTATCACATGTAACTGCATAAGAAAGCATGATAGATCATTCAAACAAATTATTGACAATAGATTTTGGAATGAAAATGAATGTGCACGAGAAAATTGCGAGTAAAACATACTGACAACAGGCAGCCTGGTTTCCTTATCTACCATTTCTACAAACTTAAAAGAGCACATATCAGACAGCTTGATATCTGCCAGCACCAATTGAACCTCATGCTGTTTCTCCCACAAAATGCACAGAGCATCTTTCCCACTGCTGGCAGTCAAAACTGGTGATGCATCCAGAGTAGAAACTAATCAGAGGATGTTAAATGCTGATATAATGATCATAAAGACATGCAGTTTCTCAATTTCTTCACATTGCATACTTAGAGATGAGGAAATGACAGCCTTCAATACTTTCAAGTTTGGTTACTAGATACAAATTGGATTTCAACGGTGTGATCATGCACAGATTCTCGACCCCCACACCACTGCAGTAGGCTGGTCCCTTTAGGCCTCATTTTCAACCAAAGATCAACTCCGATGTATACCTCAAACACTACAAAGTACTAATTTATCATGAATACAATACCATTACCCAATGTTTCTCATGAGGGTCGTAGCCAATTCCATGGTAATTCTCAGGTAAAAAGACAATACGAAAACTGGCAATTCCAATCCACTTTTAAATTAAGAAATAAGATGTTAGTTATGGCAGCGCAAGAGAATAAAAGATAAAACATAGGCAGTATTGCAGGTGAATCCATACTCATTGGAGGTTTCACATCTACTATAACCTTAAGCTGGTAAGCATAATCATCCCAGCTAAAAGTGACCTTTTTCACTTCCCTCTAATGAGACACTACATACATGATCTTATCCTACTTGACTCAAGGATGCTGTCAAAATGTCCAAGTACACGTAAAAAAAAAAAAAAAAAAAAAAAANAAAAAAAAAAAAAACAGATAATTTCTCAATATCATTTTGGACTGGCACACACGGAATAGAATTATTGCTTTTTTGAAGAGTTAAAAAGTAAAGAGACTCTGAAATCCTTGCGGATTATGCAAAGTCCCGTAGGAGCCTTCATACCAGACCAAACAAAAACATGGCTATTCACACTACTTCCATCAGTTGCATGATCTTTCAATCGAGGATACAATACAGAGCAATGTTTTCTCTAGATGCTGATAACAAACAGATACCTGTCTAGAACCAATCAGATGAACAAAGCTCTCCAAACACAGGCACAGATTCTTTTAATTATTATATCAATCTTCAGTCTCAAAAGCTCATCACCTCTTCTCTTGCCTCTCTCACTCCATTGTTCTTTCAGTTTTTCACACAAACTACTGCAATTACATGTAAAGGATGGGAAAACAAAGGGCTACTGGAAACAGTAAAACAATTATGAAAACAATCTTGTATCTATTTGAAATTATAAACATAGAACCACACAAGTTCATACAAAAACAATAAAAAAAGTACACATGATCTAGTACACACCTTTGTATTTGCACTCAAGTAAGAGTGTAGACACACTAGCTGAACTGGTAGGATCAGCATCCACAAGTAAGATACACATCTTGTCTATCACACACTTCTCAACCATACTGCAGAGCCTACGAGAATAAAGAAATAAATAGAACATGTGAGACCAGAGGAAGGGGTACTTGATGTATTGAGCAGAAAACCAAAAGAAGGGCCACTTGATGTGTTGAACAGAAAACCAAAAGGGGCTTAAATAAACATCAGACACCACAAATAGAGAACTGTTACAAAGTTCTCATTATAGAAAAACTTTAAATTGACTAATGATCCAACAGAAATGGTAGAAAATCTCCAGGATGATCAGTAAAGATTATAAATCAGGAAAGATTTATTGAAATTTACTGAAAAAGTCAAAAATAAATAAATAAAAGGAATTAGATGGAAAATACCATTAAACAAAAATACAATTGGACAAATGTAATGGCTTCACTCATCTAAAATTTGAACAGTGAAGTGGACGCCTTAGGTCTGCACTTGTTAGGATCGTAAGCTAGAAATTCAAAGAAAAGTTGGACATAAAAGTGACTAGGCAAGGAATTCATATTTTGTGTCCGATTCATATAATGTTATCATGTTGAATTTCGTTCCCCACAAGTGCTCAACCTTGACAAAAGAAAAAACACCAGCTAAATAACCACATGTTCTTACATACGTTTTCATAATAAAAATTTGTAATCACAAGTGTTCATAATGGCATCAGTAATTCACAGAACTAACTCAAGAACAATTAATGAATGCCAATAAACCATAAATCAAAAATAACAACAAACGCACAAAATTTAGAAAAGAACACTTGCCACATGTTGGTGAATCAAGCAAGATACTATTTCACAGCGTCTCAAGTGTTGCCCCAAAAACTTAAAAGCATGCATTCTGTTCATGTTCATGCAATGTATTATAGATTAGAGCAGGTCCAAACACATTTCAATTAAATGTCAAAAATGAGTAGCTCACCAATATTTCTCAGCCACTCTTATCAAATAAGTACAAGTTCCTGCACCAAGGCAAAACACACTATACAACTTAGCAAATACCAGAAAACAATGAAAATAATGGTAAGATGAATGAAAACAGATGGCGCGCACGGGGGGGGGGGGGGGGGAAGCAGCTCCCCTAGAAGCTGCTAATGCCAATTGTAAAAAGCAAGCCAGCCAGCCAGCCCCTAGCCCTCTTTGATTATCGCACACTCTTGGTAAGGAAGATGCACCCATGAGCGTTCACGGGCTTGACAATTTTAATAACAATCTTTCCATTTACCTCACTGCTTGATTTGATGTGATTTTGGTACTAAGTCTAGCATAACAGTTGCTATCATTTGACGTCAATATTTGTTTTGAATGTCGCAGCACTATCGAAAATACTTGAAACAACAACAAACGCCGCAATCTGGGATGAATCCTCCTTATCCCATGTCTTTCAACACTCAGAAGCAGCCTCTTGTTGGTAAATGGTCTACAACTCATGATAACAATACCGATAATAGACCGACAATCACCCTGATTGTCGGTTGAGATTGACGTATGTTCAACAAGATCCTCATCGTAGGGATGAACTAAAGGAAATCCTCAAGGAGACACTGGCTAGGTGGGTTGCCGAAGATAACTCAAATTCCATGTTTAGGAGAACAAAACCAACTGATGAGGTGCATGGACATCCTCATCAGCCATAGCTGACGTAATCAGAAGCACGATTGGGTGCACAGCCATCTTTGACCCCTTGTTGCCAAAAACATCGGAATTGCCGTCAACACTGCTTCGTGGCCCTCCTACAAAAGCCATAGATTGGTTCATGCAATCATCTTCTTCCCGAGTTGACACAAGCTCCATCAAAGTCATCGACAACAGCCAAACGACACAGAGATGTATGATACAGATAATGAGGAGGTGGTCCAAAATCAACTTTTGTGTTCCCTGTTACCAACTCCAACAGTGCCATAAGAGCATTCAGAAAGGTGAAGCCTGTAGTTCCCCTTGCCCGTATGATAACCAGATGCTAATATAAAATTGATTGGTTAGCAATTCCGCAATATTATAATCAACTTAACTTGAAGACCGATGATGCTTCATGGTGGTTTATACTTCACATATGCCCGAGTTACCAACGCACCTTTTTTCTGCCCGAGCTACCAGAGTACCATCCGAAAATTAAGCAACACCAGTGCCCAGGTGACAAGGAGAGGATGCGATGAAAAAATAAGCTTATCCCATTTGTGTTCTCCGTTACTGGCTCTAGCAATGCAAGAAAAAGATAAAATGTGAAGCGTGCAGTCTCTATGAACGCCTCCTCCCCCAAATCTTTTATTCAAATCAGCTTTACATCAGATCCAGACTTTTTAGTTGTGCTCTCGAATCCTCTCCCTTTTTGTAATGAGCATAGATCCATCAATCTATTAAGAATAGCTTTCCATCTTTTTAAGAAATCATTAGATGTTCAATAAGAGTTGATATAACACACCATGCTAATTGTTGTGTTAGAACCCCCCAAGTACCAAGTGGACCGTGTCATAATTGCTAAAGACATAAATATGACGGTGCAAGTCCACGTCAATCTTGGTAAGAGATGGATATGGGCATAAAGAGCTTCTAGTCAAACAAAAGCCGACGCCTCACAGATTTTGGAAGGCTTGCACATGTAACCTTACTGATTTCTTTTGCAAATCTAGTCCCTGTATTTTGAGCCAAATCCTCGTCATCTTTTTCCTCATTTAGTGATTTTCTTGAACGGTAATAATCAGTAATTGCTAGCTGGATGCCTCCTGGATTTGAAGTCTGCAACTCTCCACACGTTCCTCCACACCTAGAACTGTTCCGCTTTTTTCTTTTTGAATCTTTCATTTCCTGCCCAAATTTAACCATAAAATTTATAAAAGAATCCCCTGAAACTAAAGGCATAAAGTTGCACCACACAAGCTCAACGTTAGCACTGGAATCATACATAAACTAGCCACTTTTGAGACACTAGACCAATAGAAGTGGACATTATAGAAAAAATTACAAATATACCTTCTGTCGCAAAAAGCTGTCAACTTTCTCTGGATAAGCATTGTGAACTAGTTCCAAATTTTCATCTGTCCATATATACCAGCATCCACCATCATTCTGAAACTGAGGCACATCCAACTCGTCTAAATCACGTGTTGATTCATCAATTTCTATCTTTTCAGCCTGAAAGGCATGTGCTACAAGAGTTCCTTTGGGAGATACTTGCTCATTAACATTGTCCATCATAGATCCAGATTTCCTCCACTTGACCTCATAAAATTGATGACCATATCTCACTTTTAAACGTTGAATACATACAAACTCATATTGCCCATGCAATAAAGTTTCAGTTGTACTTGAAGCCCTTTCTCTCATAGAAATGGTGGAAAACATTGGAAACATCCGCTGCCGTATATATGACGGCTCCCAGTGCTGATGATAAACCAAAAAATCAACTAACATTTCAACTTCTGGGCTTTTCCATGATAACAAGGTGCCAAAATCATCATTGTCTGCAATAAGTTGTATCAAAATTACCGAAGGTAACAGAAAGTGAGCATGATTTCAAAGCAAACATGAGTGATTCAGTAGGCATAAACTGAAACCAGGAACCCATCATTGAAAACAATGTTTTAATGTTTAGCATGTGTGAACTAGTACTCTGGGAAATAGATAGGATCAGAAACAAAATTTTCAATCTACTAAACCACATGCCTGAGACCAATAAATCATACAATTGGCCAGAAGTTGGCATCTTTAACATTTCCCTTGGTATCTACTTAAATAGTGAGCAATAAAAACATAACAGATCAGAGGGGATGCCAATATGAGAATTAGAAAATTCATTCCCCCTCAAAAGACATCATAAATTGAAAAGTTTCTAAGAAATAGTGGTGATGTTCTACCAACAGCTCCTGAAAACAAAATTTCATCCATGGATTTTTCCTTCTTTTCCACTCTTTTTGAGAGCACCGTGTCCGTTTTTAATGTAGTTGAAAGATTCACTACTTTGTCATATTTTAGCTTTTGATTATAATGGACTAAATAAATCAACATGGTTTAGTAACTAGTGCTTCTTAATTGCTTGAAATAGCAGAAAATTAATGCATTGCCGATTAGGATGTAATAATAGAGAATAGACCTAGCCTATTTTGTAAACAGATCTAACCTTCCCCCCCACCCCACTCCAAGACAAGCCTCGTGCGGGGCACTGGGTAATTGTATGATATGGAAATCTTGTACAATGAAAAGAATTGCCACCTTCATTGCTCAGATATAATTCAATGATCTCATTGTTTGGGAACTTGCTCTCCATAGATATCTTCTTGCACACTCTTAGATGCCAATTTTCTTTCCTCTTATTTTCCTTTTCTTCCCGCTCCTGTGAATCAAAACACCAGATTAGAGATTAGCAGTCATTTATTAAACCATCTCCACACATGTTTTGACGAAACAAACAAAAATAAAAGAGGAAATAGTTCAAGGAAAATGAGCATGCATTTTATTGGTATAAGATTGCGCACCACCAAAAGCTGGAATTTCTTTCCTTTCGTTTTCTTTTTTTTTTTTTTTTTTTTACATAGGAAAAAGTATTGTATGAGAGAAAGTATTACAAAGAAAAGAGAAGCCACATACACAGTGAGGCCCCAAATAAAAGCTGGCCTAGAAATCCCCATAAAAATACGGGAACTACACTTTAGCCAAAGGACCACAGAAATGCGGAAAAGTTACAGCTCCGCAACAACTTGCACTCCTTGCCCTGCCCCAAACCAACTTAACGAGCCTGCAAAAACTGTACAATATCAACAAGACACACAAAAACTTCCCCTTAACCCCCCATAGTCGAAGCCGTACAGACCTCGCAAAGTCACAATGCAAGGACAAGTGTGGGGAGGTCTACGCATCCCTATAGCAAACACACTGACACAGGGAAAGAGCCCATCCAGGCATGCACTTTCAAGGGGACCTTAGACTTCCAAATATTTGTAGCTAATGGAAAGAAGGGATCTTCTTTCTTTCTGTTATGGGAATAAAATTTGTAGGTTAGCGTATAATGAGCTCATTAACAGATTCGCAGGGTAGGATAGAAAATCAAAAATGGCTTTCTTATTTACTAAAGGGGAAAAACCATAATGAACTTGGCAATAAAATCAACAAAGCATATCCAAAAGAAACATTACAGCCAGCTTTTGGGCAATATGGCTAATGAAATTATTTGACAAATTTGAATGAACATTTGATAAAGTGAAAAGAATGAGCAAGTGGCAATTGAAATTGTTACCCTGTCGCAAGCAGAGCATTCACATTTGAACCCAGGAGGTTTTTTACAACAATCTACTCCATAAGTGCCATAGCAATGCTCGCATGGAACTCTACTATGAGCAGTTTTGCTGCCTGGATGACCACATAGAGAGCAATGACGAATTTTCAGTTTCTGAATGTGTTTATTACAATCTCTAGAACACTTGCCAGGAAGACCAGAATCCTGATCAAAAGGAGGTATGGCTCCAGAACCTATTTCATGTAACCTGTATCAGTTAAAACAATTACAAAGAAGTCTCAAATGGCAGTCACATAAATTTGACTTAAGAAATAATTAAACAGACCCCCAACATCAGAATAGGAGGCTAACCTGTGTAAGACTTCATCCTCGTGAAAATTTTTAACAAACCGAAGAGCTGTATCCAATCCTACTCCTTGCACTCCATTTAAATTATGATCATTTCCAACTAGAAGAGAAACAGCTATTAAGTGTTTTCTTCTCAAACCTAAACCAGCTTCAATGTCTCCCATGTCATAGCACTCGAATGGTCCCTGACAAGGATGAAACTTTTTTAAAAATTGCAATGTAACTCTTCAATTGTTCCAGCTGCTACCACTGCATAAAACATCTAACAGAAGACGGCGGTGGATGATAACTATGTGACTGGCAACTGAAGTGTGCAGGGTATTGAGGTTTGTAATTGAGAACTTAAAAACATTATTGGTGCTATTGTACAGGCTGCAAGGTACATTAGTCAAGGTTTATGATTAGCTTATCCCACGCATTTTCCCGTCCCCAATTCTTTCCGCTTCGCCAGCCAATTCCTATCAATTGGTCTTTTGCCTCACCGGCTTTCTGCATCTTTCGAATCAGATTCTACGAGAGGGAAAATAGGAACAGAAAAAACACACACACACAATGGGGACATGCATGTCGGCTACTGAGTATGTGAAATCCAGGTGATTGACTGGTAGGAAAAAGACTACAAGCACAATCGCTAATGTAGAGAGGGTGAGAAATGAAACAAGTAAAACAGGAGCTTACTTTAGATTTAGGATCCAAGTGTTTTATCACACACTTAGCCCCAAAAAGGAGTGCATCACTATCAGCTGTAATGCAAGCATCTACGAGACCTGCACTATTCAATTGAGCACAAAGTGCTTCAGCTTCACCTTTAGCTCTTAAAATTGGCATCCCAAGAAGCTGGAGGAGTTCCTACAATAGCACCAGCCAAATTAGGAAAAGAAATTCTCCCAACATGCATCATAAACCAAAAGATGATAAAGAATATTGGCAAAGCACATAGTTGATCTGAGCCAGATGCTATGTTCATAAATTCAAACTAAAGCAAAAGGCATGTAAAATTTTCATCGGATGGTAATAACAAGAAATAGTAAGCCAATACCATCCTCCAGTTTTCAATTACGAATTGCATGGGACTATATACTTAAGAAAGGTAGATCACTTGTACCATTGCAAATTGCAACTTTTCTTTCGTTCACAAATATGTAGTAACACACCTACTTGAGGCATAACAGGCACAGCCACTATAATACTCTACTGTTACATTACCCTACATTGGGCAAAAGGTACAGGAGGTGAACGTATGTAGCCTTACCCCTACAGTTTCCCTTGTTTGAAAAGGCATTAATACATGGCTGCTATTTCACAATAAGTAATGCAAATCATAGTTTTATAAGACATTCCAAATAGCTGGTTATAATCAGAAACTGCTGAAAATTTGCCACAATAGTGACCTTTTCCACTCATTGAAAGAGGAGAAATTGAGGCATCATTGCTCCTAATGGAAATTTAACCATCATTATCATATCAATTCTCTTTTTGTACTATTCCATAAGTTCATAACTACTATGAACAACTGGCTTCAGCCACTATTACCTCTTATGGAATGATCTCTCATGTTTTTTGTAGAATCTGGTGCTTTGTTACACCAACAACTTTAACCATCACGTCCCTCGTCCTATAATTGAATTAATATCCATATAAATAAGAAAAAACATCCATGAAGGCTCACTTACCACGCACTCTTCAACGCATTTCACAAAATACTTATTCCTATCAACCGAAACACCCTCTTCAGCTACCGGCAAGTCTGACGTATCAATTCCAGTGGAGCGAAAGAACCGCAAAATCCTTGCTTGAGACTTCAACGGAGATGGCTTTCCATCCACAACAAACACCGGAAATGCTCCAAACTGCAATATTTCATCAAACACACTAGCATCAATTTCCACTCCCCCTTCAATCACCAAATATATCATTAAGAATCATCAACAGACAAGCAACAATACATATAACCATGCATTTGAATTTTTGAAGTAGTTTCGCGTCTTAACAAAAACTTTCGAAACATAAGTGTCCAATCATAATGACATGCAAATATACAAAGCCATTAAACTCAACCCAAAACTCTGTTTCCATACCCAGAACCATAAACAAGAGACAAAACACCTATTTCTTCTCCTAGACCAATATAATCATGAAAAAATCCACTGGGTCCTTAAAAAACATAACAAAGATTCTGAATCATGCACAAAAAATCTCCAAAACTCTGACAAACAAACAAACACCCAACATCAAGACATTGAAATTAACCCAACATCACAGAGAGAAAACGAATGTACCTTAGAGAAAAGATTGATGGTACGGAAGAAAGTGAGCCTGATATGAGGATTTCGAACGCGGGAAGATCTAAGGGCAGTCTCATGTTGAACAATCCAGAAAGAGAGATCAACGGCTACTTTCTTGTTCCTCAAAAAATCAAAACCCTCGTAACGAGCGTAGGGTTTTAGGGCATCCCAGAAATTGCCTCCAACCCCCATGACTTTCTCTCTCCTCTTTTGTCAAAACCCAGAAATCACACAAGAAGAAATCAAGCTTTTGTAACGGAAGAAAGAGAAAGGGAGCATTTTTATGGCACCAGGGACTGTTAATGGCAGGCTATACTCTCTGACTGTGGAATTATGTATTTGATCACTTTTTGGAGTATGTATTTATAGTGTGATTAAATAGATAGACATTGTGACTAATTAGGGCTTTTTCTTTTATTTTTAAAGAAATGTGAGAAAAATGGAAGAAAATCAGATCAAATTTCAAGATGATTACTTGCTTAATATGGATTGTATTAGGCTTGTGATTTGGTTCTCACTCCAACCTCTGGTTTGTTAACTTTCGAAAAATATCATATAGGGGCTAAATAAGGGATGCTAGTTTTAGGTTTTAAAATATGGTATACGATTGGGAACTCTTACAGATGATAGATTATAATGTAAAAATTAAATATTGCTAATAGAGAGGCGAATCAAGCTGCAGTAGCTGCTGATTGGCTCGCAAATATTGGCTGCACAGAATAAGAGAGAAGGTAGTCTATTTTGACATCGCCTCGACAACCTTCAATCCATTATGTTTGCGGATGCTTTAGGTGTGGCTTGACCACGTACTGTTAGTTCTTAGTTAAATTTGTTGCTTTTTATTTCGACACTTGCCTCTCATTGCATTTATTAAAATAAAATAAAAATAAAAATAAAAAAAGGAGTCAGTATACGGTGCATATACTTTTGCAAAATTGAGATGTCACTATTGGAAAGAATAAAATTTGACGTGCTTTTGTTATTTAAAAGTTGATCAGCTATAATATTAAGTTAAACTATGAGATGGTCATCTTTGTTAACAAATGAGACTTGATTAATTTGACATATCTTGATATTCACACAACATAAAAATATTATGTCGAAATGTATTAGGAATAATTAACTCGAAATTAGAAATTAATATTAGGAAAATTATAAATTCTAGCTCTTGCCGTCAACCAAGATTTAATGTTTATGTTCTTGTTCCTAGATTTACCGGGTTGAATAAAACTAATGGAATTCATATTCATAGTTCAAATAAACTTCCATTAATGTCGTTTAAAGTAATTAATTTGATCTAAACGTTGTTTACTTACTCGTTTTCCTCGGGATACCTAACCTTTCTCGATATTGATGGCCTTCATTTACGAACTAGATTTTGAGCCAATTTTCGATTGGATATGGTGCTCGGATACCCAAATCGAAATTAAAACCAAAAATGAGGAGGAGTAATGGCACAAGTGAGAGAATGCTGGCAACTAATTAAACCTCCACCCCCTTACTGGACACAAGCGGATCTAGCACAGCACAAGGGTATGCACGCGAAAAGGCCTACAAAGATGCATTTGAAGGTCCGTTAACTAACAACGCTCTTTTGTCCTCTGCCTCTCTCTCTCACTAATCTGAACTTCATTATATTGATATATCTATTGATAGACTGGACAGGTCAATCATAAATTTACAATATATTGCTCCTTTTCTTCTCTCTCTCTCCCAATTCATGGTAGGTTGCAGTAGAACTTTACGTTTTTTTCTCAACAACATCTATTATAATCATGGAGCTTTAACACTATTTCCCAAAACTAACACATCTAATCTCTATTTCATAGTAGAGTATTAACATTATCATATTTTTAATTTGGTTATGTTGGTTGTAACTTGTCCAACAAACTGATTAATCAACTAAAGGAGCTTAGAGTAATAAATTAGCAAGATATTTTTATTAGCTTTATAACTTTTTTTGGACTTTCATTCCTTAAAATAACAATTGTGTATATCCTATTTCTGAATTTTGGATTCGCCACTATTACTGGAAACTACCAATCATATCGCCACCCTTATTTCCTCTTACCCATCTCTTCAACTTCGTTACACTCTTCGATCATCAGTCGCAACAACAATGTCATGGTTTACAAGGTCTCCAGCAAGAAAAATGGAGCAATTTTCACCTTCAGACTTGAGAATGTGAGGTAGGATAGGTTATTACTGACTTGACGAGTGAAGGAGGTTGAGGGATATTGAGGTGGTTGTGAAAATAGGAGAAGAAGAGGGAGGAGTATAGTTCCTTTTTGTGGGGATCTTGAGTAAGTAAAAAAATGTTTCTATCCAACAGACGGATAGCACTTGTTTTTTTTATTTTAGTTAAAAAAAAAAATTGTATAAATAGGTATAGAACTACTAAACATGATTTTCTGAAAAAAGATTTTTATGAGAGAGTAATTATACAAATTTTCCAACATCAAGTTAAATAATTTGACATTTACCTTGAATTTGTTGTAGATTAACAAATACCACCTGAGAATATCATGCCCGATTGCCTGCCACGACACTGTCAGACGGCAAATGGCAACGGAAACACACATTTTCTCTCTCTCACTACACATGATTGATTGATTGCTCCTCCCACCTGCTGTTTTCTTTTCACACTTTTTTTTTCTCTCCCCAATCATATGCGTAATGTTCAATTGATCAATTTCAACATCTCAGCAAAAGATTTGTTGAAAATGATCTGAAAATCCATCAAAGTCCGGATTTTTAGAGAAATCATGGATCGGATACTAAAAGCTGCCAGGACTTCTGGCTCACTTAATTTATCGAATCGCTCATTGAGGCAAGTGGTATTGTTAATTTCGCATCTTATGATTTCATGGGTTGAAGTTACTGGCTTGAATTATCTGCATTCTGTTTTTCCCCAGTTTTTATGATCTTTAAATCTTATAATTAAATGTTTTTCTTTTTTTGATGATGGCGAATTTGTGAATTGCATTTTTGTTCTGTTGGAAGAATCATGCTTCTTTGAGGTCTTAAAGTGTTGATTTTTCTTTTTCCTGGAACTGGTGTGGAATTGGGTGGGGTTTGGGCCGGACTGAGACCTGGTTTGGTTACGATCATGTTGCTGCAAATGATGAACTTTGAAGAGCCTTAATGATTGTTTCGTTGTTGCTCATTTAGGTGTATTGCTTTCACTGTGAATTTTCAAAAACATGTTTAGGGTATCCTGGAAACAACCTTGTTTTGAGTGAGGCTGTATATAATTTGCCCTCCCAAGACCTCAACCTGGGCAAGATCCACTTCGAACTGTTGTTGTTGTTGTTGTTGTCGGTTATTGTTGTTGCTACATGTATTGCAATAATGCAGTGTCAACATGAGGAAGACTGAGACAAAAATTTGATCTCGTCATTGGATTGCATAGTTGGAATGATTACAGTCATAGACAGAAAAATTTAAAAGAGGGCAGCATCAGAAAGCTAGTAGTTTCAGTTTCATTGCGTGGGTGGGAATGGGGAAGTAGTTGAATATCTTACCGTATTTGGTTTACATTATCACCGTACTTATATATGTAGCTTTGCACAAACTTTTTCAGGGATGTACCCAACCAAGTGTACCAGAATTTTGATACTGCTGGGGAAGGTGAAAATTGGTGGGAGGTATGCTTCAATCTCATTTCCTTTCCTCTCCCTTCCATTTCTGTTTTGAATTGGTTATCGGAAATCGTTGCTTGTTCCCATAGGTTAAAGAGTTTCATTGGATGTCTACAGGCTGTTGACTTACAAAAGCTGATCTTGGCACACAACAATATTGAGATATTGAAAGAAGACTTGAAAAATTTGCCTTTGTTGACTGTATTAAATGTTAGTCACAACAAGCTTACGCAGCTTCCTGCTGCAATAGGGGAGTAAGTTGCTTTGACTTTGGTCATCTTCCTTTTGATAATATTTTTATGCTCTTAGTGAACTTATTTGGTTCATTTGTTTCCCACCCTCACTTTTTCTTCAAATGGCAATTTGTTAGGCTTCCCTCTCTAAAATTACTTGATGTGTCATTCAACTCAATAGCAAACTTACCTGAAGAGATTGGAGCAGCTTCTTCTCTGGTCAAGTAGGTCTTTCATCTGATGTACTTTCATATATAAGCACTGACATATAGTGAATGTGAATCCCTTGTCGTAAATTTCAGCCCCTGCGTTTGGTTTTTTCCTGTGCGACAAGCAAATCTATGTACTTTGATGTGTTTGCTTCAACTTTTATTCAATTTGAAGACTAAGTTTCCTAATTGATTAACATCATTATCATCCTGTTCCTTTGTCTTGCAATTGTAATAGGATTGATTGTTCAAACAACAAACTTTCGGCACTCCCAAATTCGCTTGGACAATGTTTACAATTATCAGAGCTCAAGGTGATGGTTCACCTGAAACAGTCTGCTGCTGCAAGTGCTTATTTGGCTTCCTATTCTGGTGTTTTTGTTTTGTTGCATCTAGCGTTTAAAAGGACTGTCAGTTTATGAGGACTTCTATGATTTTTAATTTTCGTGAGAACAGGAGGGGTTTCTACTGTGAGAGGTCTATTTGTGTGGTATTGTTAGGGGCAATCTATTACTCATCACTGGTTGGTGCTAGTGTTACATATTCAATATAATTCTTCAAGCATGTCTGTTGTTCCTTCTGTCTTATTTTTGATTAATTTGGTTCTTCTTACAAATAAACATTTTGCATTACCTTGTTAGGCATCAAATAACTGCATTACAAGCTTACCCGAAGATCTAGCGTGCTGTACAAAATTAGTTAAAGTGGATGTGGAGGTACAATCAAACAACAGGAATTTCTGAGTTAATACTTTACTATCTGCTTCTACAAGTTTGATAGTTATTGTGAGCCACAATATTTTGCCAGGGAAACAAGCTTGCAGAGCTCTCAGATCCTGTGATTGCGTCATGGAGCATGCTCACAGAATTCAATGCTTGTAAATCTATTAATTCCTTTCCTGTTAATCTTCCTTGTAAAAAAATTCAATTTTTTTACTTTCTACGGTATAGCAGATATTGTGCAACTATATAAATGATGTTATGATTCTATTAGTAATTTCCTCATCTCTTTTATTTCCTTCATGCAGCAAAAAACCTCTTAAATGGTATCCCAGAGAGCATTGGAAGGCTTTCACGTCTTATTCGCCTCGACCTGCATCAGAACAGTAAGTTTGTTAGTAACACATGAAGCGGCCTCATCTGGGATTGTTTCTTAGGATGTAGCTTTTGTTGGCTTCCACGTATACTTGATACCCCAGTGGGAGCACGCCCTTTATCCAACGAGGTCGTGTGCATTGATGATTTACTTGTAATGTGTGTGATTCAGGAATTTCATCTATCCCCTCATCAATAAAGGGTTGCTCTTCCCTTCTAGAATTCTACATGGGGTAATAGTTGTGATTTCTTTTTCTGGAAATAATTAGAGGGTCAGCTTCTTATATGTGATTTGTTACTGGATCGTTATCTTATTCACAATTCTGATCATCTATTAGCAACAATGCATTGTCATCACTACCAGCAGAGCTGGGAGAGCTTTCTCAATTAAGTACACTGGATCTACGCTCAAACCAGGTGAGCTGATATATTTTAGTTATCATTGCAATGTTTGATCTAATAACTTGTCTGAATTGAATTCTCCACTTTGAACTGGCAATTAGAACAGTTTTTTTGAGCTTCTTCTGAAAATGCCCTTATTTCTTGACAGTTTTTGACGACACATAATTTTTATCCCTTTCATTTTAGAGCATCTGTATAACTGACATATGAGGGGGATGTGTACATTCTGTACAAATTGGAGGAGGAAAGACAAATTTTGGTTTTTCACAGAAAAGAAAGATTACTATGTTTATATTACTGAGTGTAGATTGATAAATAGCTGTTTCTTCATTTCCTGTTTGATTTTCACATAAATTTCTGAATTTATTTTATTTTCTTTTTTTGTAAAAATTATTTATGGTTTCATGAATGAGATGTATTACCTTGCGATGGGTGGTAGTGGTACAGTGTACTTGCGATTCTATTTTAGTTTACAGAACCTGTTCATCTGATCATTTGTGGTTTAACTGTTCATTATATTGTTCTATAAAAGACTTTTCTTCATGAGCAGTCAATGTCTCCAGCTGCCAGAAGCATCTTCTGTGTGTCTTTCGGATAGTGTCATTTCGTAGAGAACTATAATTCTGCTTGTTTGATGTACTGTATTTAAATTTAAGATGCTACAAGGCAATGCCCTCCAGAATTTGGAGGATGACCAATCCATCCGAAATTCCTTCCTCGAAATCTGTTCTGAGGCTCTTGCATATATAAATATTGCAGTTAAAAGAATACCCTGTGGAAGCATGCAAATTACGCTTATCAGTACTTGATCTGTCAAACAATTCATTATCTGGCCTGCCTGCGGAAATTGGTGAGCTTGCTTGACTCTGCTGCTACATTGCATGATTATGTATACTTATATCTTGTTACATTGCATGATTAAAAACCATTTGCTGGTCTGCTGGGGTATAGCAGTAACTTTCACATGTTAGCAGCTGTCACGAATAAAACTCAATGGGATAATATGTCCAGTTATTTCATCCTCTATTGCATATTGCAACTTATGACTATTATTCTTGGTCTTTTAATGTGTCCTGATCTTTGTAACTAAAGATGCTTAATTTCATGCTTATTATAAGGCCTTTGTTGCATGGCAATTCCGAATCTTGGTACCTGTTGCTTGTTGTTCTCCCGTTTGGCTTGGTGGCAATCTGGAAAAAAAAAAAAGCATTTGTTGCTTGATTATTTTAACCACTGCATATCTAATAAATGTTTCATTAATGCTTCCCAGGCTCAATGACGAGTTTGAGAAAGCTTATCCTTATTGGCAATCCTATGCGCACCATTAGAAGGTTTGATCTTTGTCATTCTACATTCTCACTCCTGGTTTAAGCAAGTCTTCTTTTCCCATAAAAAAGAGTTACAAGAAGCAAGTGTAATTGAACGATGCCTTCTTTTGTCAGCACATTGGTATCTGGACCAACAGCTGCTTTATTGAAGTATCTTCGTAGTAGACTCCCATCTGCACAAGGTATTATCTCTCTTGATACTCTTTTTGGGAGACTTTAACATCTCTGAAATATTTTATACCTATATCCATGCCTCAAGGAGAATTTGCACTCAATCGAAAGGTTTTTGTGATTGATGTTGCTATTTTGATGCAGAGACTGAAGTGGGGACTCCAACTAAAGATGACATGGTTGCTATAGCAGCTCGAATGTCTATCACTTCAAAGGTATTTGTTCATTTTACATGTCACTAGAGTTATGGATGGCTCTAAGACTTGATGAGATTTCAGTTTCGGCATCTGAACAATGGAAACATCTTACTTTTCTAGGCTAAATCATGAAACTTGGGTATAAAAATTTTGCAATCATACACTTCAACAATGTAGCTGTATATGCTGTTTGATTTTTATATGTAACATCATGAAAATAGTATCCACACGGCAGATATCGCATAATCTAGAGAGGCTTTTCCACCCAGTGCTTTTCCTTATCCACCTTCTTTTTTTTCTTTTTTCTTTTTTTTTTTTTTAAATGAGTTTCAATTTGCGAAATGGTGATTGCCTTGTTGTCTTTTGTTTACTTTTGTTCCTGGGTCTTTAATCCCTGCTTGTGCATTTTTCTTTTATTCTCTTTATATATCTCTCTTTGTTTCCTTTCATCTCCCGATCTGTTATGAATGTTGTGTTCATTATGGTTAATAATTCTACTTGCAGGAACTTACACTAGGGGGGATGGGCTTGACTGCTGTCCCATCAGAGGTCTGTGCATCAAATGAAATAACAAAAGTAGATCTGTCAAGGAATTCTATTGAAGAGCTACCTGATACACTGTCATCTTGTTCTTCCCTTGAGGTAATAGTTCTATGTTTAATTTAACGATTTGTTTGATGTAGTTTGGGAGTCCCATTTGTGATCAATTTGCTGATTTCTGTATTATTATATGTTCTTTACCATACAATAGGCTCAGTTAAGTACCTAGATACTCTTTTTCTAACTGGAAAATCCTTGTAATTTGTGGGTGAGTTGCAGAAGACATTGCTAAATTGTAACTGCACAAGTTAAGGCAGTATGAAAGCAAAATATATTGCAGTTGACATGTGTAATGTTGCTTGAAGAAACTTTCATTTTGAGTTTCCTGGAATCATACTTGCCAATTTGTTCATGTTTACTAATGTAACTTTGAAAGCTTCTTACTGAAGAGTTTGTCTTTATGAAGATGTAAACAACTTATCCTTGTTCCCCAAAATAATTGTCGGGCTTCTAATTACACACTTCTAGGAACAAGCCTGAAGGAATGATATTTTTGAAGTCGTAATCGCTTATCATAATAGCAGATATGCTATTTCTTTCCTTATGGTCCAACATAAAGTAGTGGAATGGAGACAGGGAGTTGCAGTATATACTGTCTAGTATAATGGCAAAGTAATGCTGTCAAAAATGGCTCCTTATAAAATATTGCTGAAGCCTGAATGTAATTGTAGCCGGACAATTTTGATAACATGTTTGTGTTTTCCATTATTCTTACCTTTTTCTGTTCTTTTTTNCTAAGGAAGATTGTTATATATGAAGTGGATATATTTGAAAGTTAGCGTGGTTTACTGATCTAAAAACTCCTACAGGTTTTGATTTTATCCAGGAACAAGATCAAGGATTGGCCTCTAGCAGTACTAAAATCACTTCCTAATCTTACATGCTTAAGGCTGGATAATAATCCCCTAAGACAGGTATAGGGATCTGTTTTTCTTTAGGAATGCTGCCTTTGATTTTTTATGTGACCTTTTCTTTAATAGATGGGATTGTCAAATATATCACTATCGAACTGCATGTCCTTCCATGATTATTTGGTCTAAGATGCTGCTTGCCCACTTTCATCAGATCCCATTAAATGGATTTGAAGCTGTCACTAAGCTACAAATTTTGGACCTCAGTGGCTGTGTAGGTTCATTATCTGAAAAGCCAGTCTTCGCCAGCTTACCGCATCTGCAGGAGCTCTACTTAAGGTGATGTGTAAATTATATTAGATTATTTTCTGTGACCTTCCACTTTACCAAACTTTGAGACTCCTATTTTTGGTTCTGCATTGTTCAACTTTTCCTTAAATGATGAATACTATAGCATCCATGATGGTTGAGAGCCTGAGAGGTCTACGCTTATTTTTGCCTTAGTAATTTGTTCTTTGTACTCTCTTTGTGCTTAACAGACGAGTGCAGTTGCATGAAATCCCTTCAGATATATTGGTGTTACATAAGTTGCAGATTCTTGACCTGAGTCAAAATGCGCTCCATTCCATTCCAGAGGTAATGAAGTGTTATAATTGGTCATACTGTGTTAAATTTGTGCGATTAAGAGTTTCTGATCCCTTCCATGGAGAATATTGGAGATTATCCTTGTAAGCCTTGTTTGTTATCTACACAATTATAGGTGTGTTTTTGTCTCTTGACATTATATCCATTAATGACGACAGAGTAACTTGTTCTGGGATGCAAATTATCGTAATAGTTTGTAGTTTAATTACTCACTAGCTTTCTTGCATGAATTTTACCTTTTAGAACTACCTATTTCAATTATATTTGTGGTCCTTGCTATCTGTATTGTCATGCCTTTCCCTATCAAGCCTTTATAATTGTTCTCATCCTTTGTGAATTTCATCTCCCAAGCTGCAAATGAAATGTCTCATGTATTGCATAATTTTCCACTCTTACCCTGAATCACAACCATTGTGTCTTACTACTGCACAGGGATTCGGAAATCTAACATCATTGACTGAGCTGGACCTTTCAGATAATAACATCTCAACGCTACCACCAGAGTTGGTAAGTTCTCTAGTGTGTCAGTTCTATATAGGTGAATATGAAAAGCGTAAACTGCTTATAGGAAAATGAGGGGGGGGGGGGGGGGGGTTGTCCATCATATTCATATCCATTGCTTCATATTTTCGATACTCTAACTGCATTAATTATGAAAGTTATGTCCATTTGTGCTGGAAAGAATACAAGAAACCAAGAGATAATTCTGTCATGATTCTTGGAGGACAGTATCAAACTGTATTAAAATCTCAAGGTTTGAGTTTTCAGGAGTATAAAACTTTGTTGATCTTATTTGTATAAACATTTATGCAATCCTGAAGCTAATGGCATCAAATCATACTTTTAGCTTTCTCATCTCTTAAAAATAATCTTACCTTGGCGGCTTTATCCATGATTCCACAATACATGTTATGTTCGCTGACTTTAATGATTTGCTGAGCAGGGCTTGCTTGAACCCAGCCTACAAGCTCTTAGACTTGCTGGAAACCCTCTGAGAAGGTATGCAGAGAATTCTTTCTAAGCTCATTCTTCCCCTTCGCATTTAGGATAAACTTCTTTTAACATATACACCCAAGATGAGAACAAATATGACTCCTCCGTCAGATACACCTTCATGAGTGTAGTTTAGAATACAATAAAAAGGGACTTTTCTAATGGTTTCATGATAACTCGTGACCATTCATACAATGCAGTCACGAGAATAATTTCATGAACTTCGTTACTTTTTAAGATCCCATCTCCTTTCATATTTATTTTTTCCACTTTTTGTGAGGCGGATTGAGGGAAATTGCTCTGTGAGTCTGTGTATGTAATGTTCCTGGTTAATCATCTCAGATAGTCTGGTAAGTGGCTTTTCCAGGCCAGTCTGGCAGGTACAAAAACAAGAAAAATATTAACCATCATCTTGAAGTGTCTACTGACTATCCTTGTGAGGTTTGTATATTTCTACTCTAGGGGCGAGGGGGGGTTGATAAATGTGAGATGTACTAAAAGTAGACCAAATTAATGCATCTACAGTCAATACTCTAGTAGTGTGCGCTTCACCTTCTGGAAAGTTCCTCAAATACTTCATGGCAAAAACAGCAAAAATCAACACAGATTTATAACATATGCTCATATATGATTCCTCCCACCAGGTAACTGATATTGATTTGGAGCTCACCCTTATTCTCTGTAATGTCTACCAAAGACATGGGGTTTGGCTTCCAAAATCCCCTAAATATTGTAGAAATAGAAGCTTCGTCTGCCTTACAGAATTATGGTAATTTATCGGTGAAGCAAAATCTCAGGTTAAAGGAGTCTTCATTTGGCTTTTGCTACCCTCTGAGAAATGCAAGATAGGCAGACAGCCATAACAAGTACAAATAGAGGAGACATAAGATTTCCTTTTAAAGAATTCGACCACCTTTAAAGCAAGAGTTTGAGCTATCATTCAGAAGTCAGAACAAAGTACTATGGACTATAGAGTGATAAAAGAGTGCATGATCCAATAAATGGTGGTTATGGGAAACATTTTGCTTTCAAGATTAAACTAGACAAATTCCCTTTATAAAGCCTTCCTAAGGTCTATTTTCAATTACCACCTATATATTCTTCCAATTATACTTTTTCAGTTCTTCCACTACCACTCTTACTTCTGATTTAAAATTTTCTGCCATGGAAAGTTTTTCACTGTGCGGTTTCCTCAGAAACATCAAGATCACTGTTGAGGTATTCTTCATTACATTTAGCCGTTAATGAGTCCTGGGCCTCCTGGCTCATTAGTGTTCTGACCAAATTGACCTTTCATGGACAAAGGCACAAGTGGGAATCTTTCATGCCATATGACATGATAGTTTGTTATCTCATAGAATTATTACTACATTCAATGTAACTGAAATCCGCAGTAGAGGGGTTAGATACTTCAATAATCAAGGTTAGGGTAGTTGCATACACGGCATAGATCTACTACATATCAGCCTGTTTAAAATGTATAGTCATAGGATGCTCATCAGAATTCAAACTACCATCTAAGAAGATATGGCATCTGAAGCAACAAAAATAATAAGCCTGCAACATGTCTGGTCTTTATATATTTGGCATGGACATGAGTTTGTCCTAACACCTTGTTGCTTCTGCAGCATTAGGAGGACAATTTTGGATCGAGGGACCAAAGCTATACTGAGTTATTTGAAAGACAAACTCTGAGGACATTGCTGGATGGCCCTTTTTTCTTGTGTGGCTGCTGAATTGTTTGCTGATCTTCGCCAATCATGCCAACATGCAGGGCTGAAGTTAAAATGTAGATGTATGTGTTTTGCCGATACTGGCAACGGTTTCCCTTGGAACTCAGATGATTGATGAGCAAGCCCTGAAAGGGGTCTCTCTTCATCCTTCTCTCCCCCCCCCCCCCCCAACCCCCCAATATATCTGTTATTTCTTGTAAGAAGATATAGCCGATATGGCTTCTTCTATTCTATCTGCTGTCTGCTGAGGAGGATGCGAAGACAAGATATTGCAGTTTTATCAGACCTGGAGAATGCCAAAAGAAATATATAGTTTCTATTACATCAATTTTGAATGTGTCTCTGTATTTATAAGAACTAAGAAGCTTCACTGAACTTCAAAGTAAAGATGTTGAAAGTAAAGATATGCATCTGCAAGTGGTCATAATTTCATCATGTTTACACATTAGCTATTCTTGTGTTTTTTTTTTTTTTTTTTTCATTATATAAAAGTGCCCATAAAATTAGGAAGTTGTAAAATAAATGAAGAGAAGGAAAAGGTACGGAAATTTTATGGTAAGGAACAATAGTAGACAACTATGAGATATACAATTTTAATGGTGAGAATTATGTTCAGTATGTATTGAGTAATAGTGCCCCTAGGAGCCTTACCAAAAGCCATAATATCATCTTGTCCACATTGTCCAAGTGCTGCCTGTTGGAACTTGAAAGTGAGTGACCAGTTAGAATGACTAAACGCCATTGGTCGAACCAGTACCTGACCTAGAGCACCTCCCATGTCCTCATGGGAATTCCTGTTCAATATATACTCCTTAAACATGATTTCGATCTTGAAGCCTTGAGAGCGTGTGATCAGTAAATGGTCACCAAATGCTATTGGTGATCCAATAACTTACATCAATAACCTTCCTACATCCCTTATTAGATGAAAAACAATCACCATAGTCTCACACCTCCCGAACAGCATGTTTCCGTACTTATAGCCTACGAGTTTCCACCATCCGAAGCTTGGTTGAGATTTTCAATCCCCACGCTCCTAGGAAACAAGGGCGATCCAAGAAGCCCCAAGGTACATTACATTCATGCATTACAATCAACAATGTCAAAATCATTAAAATTGTGGCACACAAATGAAATAACTGCCTTTTGCAAGGCAATGGAAATGCAGTCAGATTTCGAACACCGATCCCTTAAACCAACCCCAAAAGTTCAACTCATCAAGCTAGCTGATATTTGCAAATAGCGCCTTTTGTAATATTTCTAATGGAGTTCTAACCTTTGACATTTGAGGAAACATCTGTTTCATGTGAGGGACTCCAACGTAACTACACTTCTTCCTCCATCTTTCAGTAATCTAATACCTCCGGAAAAACCAGCAGTGATTAGCGTCTAAACAGCCATCAAGATATGTTTTGTTCGTCCAAACTATATACAGGCAGATCTATACAGAGGTTAGTCTTAGTCTATGCACGCACATAAAAAATATCTACTAGTCTCTGACTAAAATTGAGCCTCTCTTCATATGCACTTCCCAGAGTTACTTGGATTTTCTGGACGCAGAGATGCATTGGTTGGCTTCTATGTCAAAGTTTGCTCGTCAGCTTCAGGTGGTAATTTGAACTTTAGAACCTTATGGAGAGATGTTACAGGCTTGATTTGCTTGGTTGGAACTTGATTCGAGTCAACAATGCATGTACCCTTGAAAAGATTGGTTTCCGAAGATCCTGTTTCTTCATGAACTAGAGGTGCCTTTTCTGCAGACATCACATAAAATCTATTGCGTGAACAGATTGAGACTTTGGACAAAAATGTCAAATCAATTACTAAATGACACAACGTAACCATAGCATTGCATCTAATTTCATGACCAAAAAAATGAACTCCTAGATTCCAGACTTCTTTACAAGTAGCAATTTTATTTCTTTGACCAGATTTATGTACTCCATTATGCACAGTGGCTGCATACTAGCAATAGCAACCATACTGACCTGACACTGAAGTCTGAGAATTCTGCTCTATATGAGGTGGCTATAATTAACAACACAGAACAAGATTATTCCAATTTTCCTTCAGTCATTAATTTAGCAAAAGGGAACAAAGATAACTTCATTTTGAATTGGCTGGTTTCACATGAGATTGGCATGTGGCTCTTCTGGTAATCGAGTACGATGGTTTTCCTTGGGAGCTAAATTAAAAAGGTGATACAAAACCCACCTTTCTCTGAAAATATTAAGCATGTCCCAACAGTTTCTTCATATTCCCCTATCTGCACAAGAATATGACAAAGTCAAATAACCTTCTCAAAGCAAGAGTCAAAACCAGGATAGCTATCAAAAGCCATTAAATTTGAAGCATATGAAACTAATACTAGCCTTTATTGACTCCCATAAATATATAATATACATAAATTAATTAATTAAAGTCCTTTTTACACTCACAGGAGCCAAAATCTCAACAACTGAAGCCCTTTTCTGTTTCAAGCCCAAAAGATGAACACTACAAGCCAGTCATAAGAGCTATTAAAATGCCACAAAGACAATCATAAAAACATATTATTTCTAGACCATAGTTTTCCATCTGTCAAAAGAAATAAATTCATTTAACAAAATATGAGGATCTTGAACCACAAAAGTAATTCTTAACCTCAATATTCTTTTCAGATACTGCCCTAAACCAAACCAAGCTTTCACCCATCAGGACCTCGAATTGGATTGGTTATATCGATTCTCTACTACTAAAATGGCCTTGACAGTGCAGGAAAGACCATGTAACTCCCTCCAAAATAGGAGGGGAAAAAAGGAGAAAAAAACTGACTAACTCGTTATGTAACATGATAATTGAGAAGATAGAACATCAACACTGAAAGTAACAAAAGGAACAACAGCTCACCAGCTTCAATTTCTCCCCTATGGTTAGTACTGGATTAAGCGTATCGAGACCCTGCAATTCAGTTCTATTGTTAGCACTTTGAGATCATTAAGCAAAAGAGTTCATGAATGCAGATATTCCATAAAATACAACAACCACCCAACAATAATCCTGCCTAAGGGAGGGTTGGGGAGGTCCGAATGTACCAGCCTTACCTGGTTACTTCTAACAACAAGATATTCCATAAAATCACGACTGAAAAAGAGCTAATTCAACTTAAAGCTAAAACACATTGGTATTCCAAGTTTCCAACGTAAAATTTACGATAAAACTTCATTGATGGAACGGCTACTATCCGAAATGTCTTAACTTAGCTTTGTCAAAGAAAACTAATTTCTAAGAAATTAGATCTCAGCCACAAAATGCTATGATACCATCTTGCATAGGAGAAATCATGCAAAGTATCTAAATAAACCTCATGGTTTTAATTCTAACTGCAAATATGAATATGATCCAAAGACATCCAAAAACTGGATTCCAATAGATAGAATAGATTATGTAACATGTATTCCTGAACAACTAAATAAGCTTCATGACCATCCATGGCAGATGCAACGAAGTAATGGTGTGTTTTTGTTCCCCTTTAGTGCTAGGTAATTTTCAGGAGTATCTGAATATAAGATTTACTAGGGCCAGACTGTTTTCTCAAGCAAGGACACAATGTGCTCCATATAAATTGAAAGGGTAAGGAGAAGAGTGCCTCAAACCAATTCTAAGCCTAGAGATAGTGTGCAAGGCAGATAAGAAAAAACCACTGACAAGGCACGTGTTTTATTATGCTATGATGGTACTAAAGAAAGAGCAACTCATTGAAGTTTCTAGAAACCAACTAAAATGAACCAAGCATGTTCCAACCAGTGAACTGCAATGTATATAAATCATGTACCTTAACCTTACATTGAGTTACGTAAAGGTGATGATAAGAAGGTAGTCACACTCTGCTCATTTCGTGATGACCCAAAATTATAGTTGCTCTCCCTTAGGCGGGTATTTCTTAAATATCAATACCATCTAGAGGCAAGACTATTACATTGGGACATAAAATATCAATGGTTTCAGCAATTATCACATACAGATAACGTGTACGGTTCATCAGGAGGAATATCGACTTGCCCATAGACAGCATCAAGATCGAGCAATATAAATTCTTCTTCTTCTTCATGTTTATGATCAATATTCATGTTATCTACCTCCATTACCTGCCAATGACAAGAGACAAAGTTAACAAAAGAAGGACAGCAGTAACATAGCATTGAACGGCCATGAAGCAAAGGATTCATGTACAAACGCAAGTGGAACCACCTCATATAATAAGGTGTTTTTTATGTGATCAGGTTTATTATAATTGTGCACAAAACCCCTTTAGTTCTAAGTAGCAAGTTGAAATTTTCTAAAGATCAATTTCCAATAGCTAGTTACCTTTAGCAGGTGGGAAAGAGACTAAGATCCCACTAATTCTAATCGTCTTCAATATTTCAGATCTCACAATTCAAGCTGCTTATAATCAATGCATACTCAGTTAGCTGACTTTATAGCTTGTTTAATTCATGCCACCTCCAGCCTCAAGTTTCAGCTTGTTTATTAGCAGGCTGAAAAGCTCATGATCATGGGTCTACATAACATAAACCTCTTTTCCTTCATAGATTTTAAAATTTGCGGAATAGTGAAGCAAAAAATGTGGCACCCAATTGTTCGCAAATCGCAAGTAAATATAGCGTTTATCCCACAAATGGTCTCTTTCTCTCTGAGGCATTCTAACAAACAGCTTCTAGGCATCCCCTGCACCCCCAACTTCTCAGAGTCAAAAGACCCAAATCAGCCCATGTCGTCCTCAGAATCTCTCTCTGTCTTTTTAGAAGCCACCATCATAATCTTTAATGTTACCCTTATTGACTTTGAAACTATAAATCCTTTACCCATCATCGTGCATTTCATAAGAAACAGTTTTTAGATTAAACCCATCAATTTCAACTGCCAAATAGAGACCAAAACCCCAAAAGGACATTGCTTGATAAGTGAAAGAAGATTGAGTTATCGTAAAAATCACATCGCAAATTACGAAGAGAAAGCGTTGAATAGTATTACAGAGAGAAAAGAGGGTACCTTTAGTGAGGACAAGAGCGTTCTTAGCGGCGATTATGGAGGACGTCAGTAGTGCAAAGGGAGGAGACGAAGGCTGCTGATTTTCATTTCAGATTCATACAGCCACCACCCAGCCCAGAAAACAGCCAAAAACCAGTGATGAGAGAGAAAATTGGGCTCATTCTTTTCCCTTTACAGATTATCAAGTAAAAATAAATTGGGCACCAATAATCTTTATTTTGGCCCATTGGACACTATAGCAGAATACTCTAAATTTTGGCCAGCTTTGTAAAGAATGGAGAGCCTATAAATAGTAGTGCCCCTGGGCCTTCATTTGCACATCATTCGACATCCACATATCACACATTCCAACTCTCAAAATGGTTCCCCTCCGTTCTATTAAAATGTTGTCAGATTGTTCCAATGTAATACTCCTCCGTTCTATTAAAATGTTATTAGATTGATTTTGTCAAGTCAAAGTTAATAAACTTTGACTGTTAATGTGAAAAAGTATAATAACATTCTAATTATTAAAATTATTATTTTTTGACTCATCTAATATTGATACCATTTCATATGGAGAAAAGTTGGTATAATTCATGATTGGCATGTGCAAGAAATGCAAATTACGAGTGCAATTATTACCCTGATTAATGGCGAGAACAATGTTAACAGGCTTATATTGCGAAAGGAAGAAAATTAGAGCACTATCTATAACAAGCTGAAATCTTTCATACTTTTAATTACTTCTGGTAGAATGATTTCATTGTTAGCCTAGTAAAAGAAATGGAAGGGCAGATAGAAAAGATCAAAGGAGAAAGTAGTGTGTTGAATAAAACGTAATGATAATGTAATGATAATGTATAGTAATAGTGTTCAGTATAAAACAAGAGAAGTAAACACATTAGTAAAATTTAAAAGAAAAAAATAGTACTCAATATAACACTAATTATATTTGTATAATTTTCAGTGTAATGTATAGAAATCATTTTTATTGCATGCTTGCCTTCCTTTGGTCAAATACTAGTAATTTTATTGCATTATAAATAAAATATACTATTAAGTTGGTTGTTTGTGAGATATGAATAAATCTTAAACAATTCTCTCAATTTTTTCTCTTTTTAAATAAAATCTTAACATTGCTATGTCTTGTTGATTTATCTTAGAGCTGTCACCAACATTTTTATCAGTGTTAAGCACTCTCCAATATGAGACATTGTTTGATGTTTTGGTTCGTTCGAGTTTTAGGGTCCATTCTTCGCATTTGTCGGAATCTTCCAACGTGTGATTTCAGAGTTTTTATTAATTAAGAAGATAAATTCAATATTTTATGCGAAGGAAATTTATACCTATAAATAGGCGATAATTAATTATAAGTTATCAACGAAACCGATCTAGACGTCGTTGGGATTGGTTGACTGGTATTTGCTTATCCACATACTTGAGCAAGGCACCAATTTTAAGCAATAATGGTGGGAGACTTGAGTCATATTCATTCTATTTTATTTTATTTTGATAGAAGGGAGTTGATCAAATTCATATTCATTTTAGTAATGAATAAAAGAAAAATAAAAAATTATTGCTCATTACAAATCCAGGGATTACAAATTTCAAGCATGGGCCATGGGCTTTAAAAGAGGGCCATTGGATCGTTTAAAGAACCCTAAAGAGTCCATAGCCCAATCATTTTACTACGAGTATGTTGCTTGATGAGTTGATGTTATACTCTATGATTTAATCATCATGTTAACAGGTTGTGAAACCAAAGGTTAAGATTTGGAGATTACTCAATGATTAAGAAAATAATGAATTAGGAATAATGTTATGAATCATTTTTTTTTTTTTTTTGCTGTGCAGGAGGTGTCCTGGGCCTTCGGCCCAACCTAATCCCCCCTGGGCCCCGGGATATCATTCCCCCGAAGGGTGAGGCCAGGTTAAACCCTCCCCTCACAGGAAGAGCCCGTGGCCACAAGGCGGGAGTCGAACACGGGACCTCCTGGTTATTAACTCAGGATGTTACCGCTTGACCACATGCCTTGTGGTTTATGAATCATTTAGCACATACAAAAACAAACACTGGACTTGTTTTCAAGATATTGATGATCAGAGCCTTCTAATGACACTGCATGCCTTGCCTTGCCTTGCCTTGCACGGAGTATCCTTGCACCAGTATCGATCCAATCGTACCCCTCACACTCTCTTAATTCCATGGAAGTGTTCATTGATTAATGAGATTCTAATCCTATTATTTTAATTCCGACTAATCACTGCAAAAATTTAGTTGAAGTATATTTTAATTAAGTCACTGCTCAATGTTCGAAAATGTTTCATGATCATAATAATAAGATCAAAATGTTCCAATTAAGAATCA